>CM030855.1:6802714-6852714 GCA_018105865.1 Metaphire vulgaris
CAGTCACCAGGACGTCACCGGAAAAGTTCCCCACGGAAAAGGAGTGGCCGTACTGAGCGAAGGAACGGGCGCTCAGCGAGTAGCACACCTGTCCCAGTGTTCGAGAATTATTATTCGGATTTTATAAATTTTTTAAATTTTGAAAATTCAGCGAATTGTACGAATTTTAAACAGGAACAGGATTTTATTTTAGTAGCTGTAGTAGTAGTACTACTTGCATTGTACTACTACTACTACTACTACTACTACTACTACTACTACTACTACTACTACTACTGCTACTACTGCTGCTGCTGCTACTGCTGCTACTGCTGCTGCTGCTGCTGCTGCTACTGCTGCTGCTGCTGCTGCTGCCACCACTGCTGCTGCTGCTGCTGCTGCTGCTACCACCACCACCACCACTGCTGCTGCTGCCACCACCACTGCTGCCACTGCTGCTGCCACCACCACCACCACCACTGCTGCTGCTGCTGCTGCTGCCACCACCACTGCTGCTACCACCACCACCACCACTGCTGCTGCTGCTGCTGCTGCTACTGCTACTACTACCACTGTCCCCTCCTCCTCTGCTGCTGCTGCTACTACTACTACTACTACTACTACTACTACTACTACTACTACTACTACTACTACTACTACTAATACTACTAATACTACTACTACCACTACCGCCACCTCATGGATACACTGACCTTCGCCCGGCCGACAACCTACCTTGTCTATACCTATTTCAAGAAAGACAGCACATAAGAATAAGCAGCTACTACTGTAATACTACAAAAGCGCTATATAAATGTACCATGTTTTTATTTTTTCAGGAGGGCAAGACAAAATGGTCACGGTTACGCCACACAAATGTTTCCAGGAGGGGCAAAGCACATTTTATCACAATGGTCACGGTTAATATTCTAGCAAGGTTTTCAAGTTTCAATGTGAAATGTTATATTTGCATTTTCCAGTGGAGGGAGAGAGGGAGGGAGGGGCAAGTGCCCCCTCTTGCCCTAGTGTGCGGACACCCATGTACCTGGCCGTTGATTCCTGCATCAGGGTCGCTGGCGCGGACGCGAAGTATCGACGTCCAGGGAGCGACGTTCTCCGAAATCGTGACCTCGTAGGAGTTCCGGTCGAAGACGGGTTGGTTGTCGTTGGCGTCCATAACGGATATCGTGATGTCCGCCGATCCAGACCTCGGCGGATTTCCGCCGTCCAAAGCCAGGATCTGCACTCGATGTACGTCCTGAGTTTCTCTGTCGAGGCTCCTCAACAAGATCTGTTGTATAGTTCACGTTTTTGAATTAATTTTGAAATTGCTAAAACGTACGCCTAACATAACAGTGGCGGTTCCAAAACTCTTGGTGGGGGATGCAATGAATTTTTAGGAAGATCCCGCCAATTTTAAAAGGAATTATATGTAAACGCTTCAGAAGAAATCTGTAGATTTGATCTATAAAATATAATGTTCAGAATTGACAATGTATAAAGGACATTTTAGTTTGGTTGTACAAAGTCATAGTGCAAAATCGAGTTTTCTATTGCTGGAAGCGAATTTGTCGATGACATTGTCTGTGAATATATATGTCCATATCTTAGTGGCTATACATCAAAGCTAGTCCGTTTAGACGATCATCTTCCATTGAAGACGCAATTTTGGTGGGCCAGTGGGGAATGCATCCCCAGTCATTTCCATCGTGGAAAAAACGTGGATAAAAAGCTGGGAACCCTATACCTTCCCCTTTCCTGTGATAACCTCTCAAAAAGTTGGGGCTCGAGTCTAGAGGCCTAATAGTAGTTTAAGATTACGACTACACGTGCAGTTTAACCATATAGGACATTCGTTAGTTGAGAATTTCAAGCATCACAAATCAAGCATTACAAATTTGCAAAGGGATTATGATTTTCATGCCTTTAGAGTTTCCCTTCGATCCTTACTAAGTGCCAATTCGATCCAGGTCAGTTCAGTTACGCTTCCTCTAAGAAGATGACTCTTAATGCGCATCATCATGTCTAGATGGTATTCCTCTAATTCAGTGTTTCTCAAACTGTGGGTTGCGACCCAAAAGTGGGTCGCAGGGCTCAGTTTAATGGGTCGCGGGGTGGCGCGAAATTAGATTCAAAAGTGTCATTTTCTAACCATTACCACAATGTCACAAGCCTTGAAAGTTACAAGTACTGTAGAGTGTAGACTTAGGTTTTAAGAAATGTATATGCCTGCAATCCTTCATACACAGTTTATATTAAAATGATTAGTGTTTTATGAAACTTTTATCCAATATTAGTCGACAATAAGTTTGCAGCGTCACGGCGTGTTACAAAACCGCTGACGTGAGTCGCACAGTTCCGTAAAATTTGAGAAACCCTGGCCTATAATACTTTTCAAAATTAACTTTATTTCGGAATAACGCTAGAGAATCGTATTCCTACCATTTTGCTCTGAAACTCCACTAACAAGAAGAATATTTTGGTTATCGATACTTCACCTAGCGGTTAAGTGATTTTGTCATACTCATAGGATTTGCAAGACGCGTAACAAAGGTATGTTCCTGGCAAAATTTTAAAAAGATAATTTTAAGAAATTTCAATATTTATTTTTATCCTTTCGTCTTATTTGGCAAAAATATGAATAATTCTGCCTAATACATTTGCCATATTTTCATTCGAATTGAATCAAAGCTTTTGTTTTGCCATTTATTCAAAACCCAGAAGGTTCATTTCAACCAACGTTCGCCAGATGGCCTAATGTATTTATGTATCGCATGCCACGATTAGGGTCGCGACACCTTACACAACCGCTGCAGTGGGCCGCAGTTCCAAAATGTTTGGGAAACCTGCTCTAATCGATTCCTTTTCTTGTTCTTCAATACATTCATTAAGTTAAATTGCGGTTCACAGTTTGCGTTGAATGTCAGACATGTTCCTCCTACTTCTTTCATTCTTTCACCTCTTTACTTCTGCAACGTCGTGAAAAGTCTGATAAGAAAAAATGTCATCGCCGGTTGTTACACTTTTGGGGCGATTTATACTGTGCCCCGGGCGCCGAATACTCTAGCTAGGGATCCGGTTGCAAGCATTCTACGTGTATTACTCAATGGTTCGCCGTCTGATTTCGCCACGGCAACAAACTCCTTCGCGCCATCTGAGCAGATATTCAACCAGGGATATTTTACACCCCGTAACACCCCAAACGCCCCAAATTTGAGACCGACACCCCCCAATTCCAGCTATGGGATGACCTTTTTTGTTTGTCAGCCAGACTTTTTGGCAGGGACCCCAGAATTTACTGACACCGCCCCCCCCCAAATTCATAATCCTAGAAATAACCCTGTATTCAACACCGACAGCTTCCGTTCCACGTTGACTCGCCAAAGTCGTCAACAGCCCCTTCGACTATATGGCTTACACTACGGCGCTATAAAAATCGCCTCGGTGCAATACAAAATGAGTTGGATCTGCTAGTTTTTCTCAAGCGGACCGAAGTAACTGACACTTTGGCATCCAATCCATCGTGTCCCGCTATCCACTCCCTTGGCCATTCCCCCTAGCTCCTCGTTCTCACATTCATTTTCACCGAAATTCGCGTGCTCAAGAACCCCTACGCAAGTCCCAGTGCCAACCTCATCCATCTCTCTCTCACTCTCTCACTCACTCACTCTCTCTCTCTCTCTCTCTCTCTCTCTCTCTCTCTCTCTTTCTGTCCTGCGTTAGCAAATCAACTACTGCAATCGGTAATCCATCTCTTTCTTCTGCGTTTTTGTTATTTGTCTCATTTGTTGTTTCGGCCGTTAGTTCGCATATTCAAAACGGCGTCGTTGCGTCAGAAGCTTTTGCATTGGGCCCAGTTCACTTTCGCAGAACTGGTTATTATATTAGCTACACCGATCGTATGAAAACGGGTTCTATGTGAAGACGATATTGTGTTGAGCAGATATGTAAATGGGTCAATGACCTATGCGACTCATTAGATAGGCCTGTCTACTGTATGATATCTTTTAAAGCCCGTTTAGCTACGTAAAAACTAATGTTAAGCATCAATCGAACATAAAAGGAAAGAATCGCCTACAATAAAGTACCGCATGATAAACCAAAAATACCACATAACAAACCAAAAGTACCGCATGATAAACCAAAAATACCACATAACAAACCAAAAGTACCGCATGATAAACCAAAAATACCACATAACAAACCAAAAGTACCGCATGATAAACCAAAAATACCACGGAACAACCGAAAAATACCACGGAACAAACCAATCAAAATTTGACCAACACAAGTAATCAATCAATAGTAACGTCGTTACCACATACAGTAGCAGATGCAAACACTTTGCATTGAAAATATTTCATTTATCAATGAACACGCATAATTCAATGTGCTACATGACAATCCGCAATCTTAAAAATGTGACGGGTCCTAGGGTCAAGACCCGTTGACCCATGACTCGCGTAACTCATCTAGTATTGATGATACACGTGACCGATGACTCATTGCCATCTCTGGAGAAGAGTATCACAAATTATTGAAATGTAAAACTCACAATTTTCCACTGTAGGTCCTACATAGTCAAAAACGTACATAGGCAGGTCATATTTATGTCCGCTGCGCGTTGATAGAAGAAGATGCCCACGAGACTAATATTTCCAATATCCTCGCCGAGTCCCTGGTTCGAACTCTGTGTCGACAGGCTAGCTAACTCGCAAATCTGCTCTATACAACCGATCCACATAGGACGTCTATTAGTATAGAGATTTTCGGATATAAAAAACATAACGTCAATGAGCCAGTAGGCACGAAAACTGTAGACCATATAGCATAATTAATTAATCAATTGAGTCAATAATATATTTATATAGCGCCCTGTATGAACGATCACAACTCGAATCCTAGAACCAAAGAAGCTTTCGGTTATTTCAGAAATATTTCCAACGGGTCAAGATCCGAAAGATCAGCAACTCTGAGTCTCCTCAGTCAGTCACCATTGGCCATCACTCAAACTCTCCGAAAACAAATAAAAACTATTCTTTTCGGGAAATCTTATGGCGAAATCCTTACTACAGGGCCTGCATTCTACCCACCGCAAATCTTGTTATCATCCTCCATAAAATACTTTGCAGCGACTGCCTACCAGTGTCTAGTCTAGACTTCTGGACTCCGGGGGGAAACTGAAAAAGCCGGGGGAGGGAACTGACAAAGCCGGGGGAATTCTGCTAGGGACCGCTGTTAGTCCATGTAGTATTCCAAAATTCCGGAGGGGTTGAAATTTCCGGGGGAAAAAGAGCAATTTCCCCCCGGAAACGACCTAGATTAAACACTGCTGCCTACCTGGATCTACAACCTCGACCACCACGGACTACGGATTACTGACTATGGATTCCACCCAGATTGAGCGCTCGTGAATAAGCTGGTGCACTGGCGCCAAGCTATCGAACAGCGCTAAACGCGGCTAAAGAAATTTCTTTCTACTTACTTACTTACTTACTTACTTACTTACTTACTTACTTACTTACTTACTTACTTACTTACTTACTTACTTACTTGAGACACCTTGTAACAGCAGGCTCTGACCGAGTGCATTCCAGAAGAAAGAGAAGAGACGCATGCCTGTGGGACATGGAAAAGTTATCCCACCGCTTTCCATTCTTCCACCCTGCGGACTCGCATATTGCAGTGTTTATTCTAGCCACCTAGACGACATTGGGAGGGGGAGTTTAACATTTTTGGGGGAACAGACATTGGGGAAGTCATACTACGTGCCAAAATGTCCAAATTGGGGGATTTCAAACTTTGGGGATATTCCCCCCAGAGACGGTCTAGAATAGGCTAAACACTGCGCAAATTGTTATTTGCCATTAAGCTAACCATATTGATCTAAAACTTCTCAGAGATAGATCAAAGGTCAACTTGTGACTAAAGATCGCGGCCCTTCTGCAGAAAAATACGAACACCAAAGTTGTTCCACGAAACTTTGCTTTTATATTGTAAATGCTGCTGTTATAAAGCGCATGAATGCTCTATCCCAATGGCTCTCAATCTTTCTAAGTAGGTGGCCATTTCCACTATTTTCGGTATATGCCCACTTAATTAAGCAGGCCACAACGTTATAATAGTCTAAACTCTGGATTAATTAATGTTAACTCGCGCTGCAGGTGATTCTAATCCAGGTTCAAAGCGACAGACTTCTTAGAAATAAAAAAATGACAATACTGTAGATCGCATCCTATTGTAACTTTCCTTTAGTTATTATTAATTCATCTGAACGTCAATACATATTTTAAATTAGGTCCGCTAAAATACATTATACCAAATATTGAGGCGTCGCGGGCCACTTCCCGAGAGCTGACGGGCCACTGGTTGCCCGCGGGCCGTGGTTTGAGAATCATCAGTTCCAGGGTTATTTATAGGATTATCAATTGGGGGGGGGTCGGTAAATTCAGGGGTCCCCTGCCCAACAAAGTCTGACAAGCAAAAAAGTCACCCAGTACCTGAACTTGGGGGTGCGTTGGGGGGGGTGTCGGTCTCAAATGGAGGGGTGTTGGAGGGTTATGGGGTGTAGAAATATCCCTGATCAGTTCTATCCCCATTCCCGCACAGAAACCGAGTCAGCGTGTCCTGTAAGACTGTAAGACACGCAAAAGCCTGTGTCTACAAGTTCTGTCCGTCTTTAGTAACAGCATACACTTACACAGTAATGGTCCAAAGCAGGAAATCTTAACGGCAGCGCGACCGACAATAATTGTCCCCGAGAACATCAAGTACAGTATATGAAAAGCACGTTTTGTAAGTCGAAAGCACTTCGAACTACAATCTCGGTTCAGACTTTACATGCCATGTGCCAGCGGTCGGCTAATTTCGAGACCCCTATAAACCCTCGGATGCGATTAACGGAGGATTGGTCGGTATCTGACAGCGAATATGATCGAGCTTTTAAAGGCTAGTCGACTGTAGAATAAAAAATAATCACGCAAGCTCAACCTTCAAAATAAACCTTGAGAGAGAAAATTTTCGAACGAACATTCATAATCAGTGGCGGCTCCACCGGGGAGGCCAGGGGGGCCCGTGCCCCCCCCCCCTATTGAGAGCCTGGCCCCCCAGTAGCCCCCCCAGTTGGGACCCTATACTTAATGCTACATACATTAAACAACAAATGGTTGGCCCCCATGGTTAGAAGTTGCCACCCCAACGGCCCCCCCACTTGCCAAATCCTAGATCCGCCACTGTTCATAATTAAATATATAGGCCTATATTTATAGATATTTATATTGTTTATATTCGTGTCGTGCTATTTCGACTTAATTCCCAAATCGGTCGTTATCATTATCAATGAATTTAAAATGAAACAATTTCAAACCTAAAATAATCTGAGTTAAGTTCCTAAATAGATTGCGCTATGCCAGCAATTACTATTTGCCGATATAAATATTTAAAATAACCTTATTGGCATATTGTGAAACATGGGCGTATTCAGAAAGGCTTAAAGGGGTACGCTGAAATTTGAGAAGTTCGAAAAATAACTGTGAGTCTTTGTACTGCAAGCGAAAAACCGGTTATCACCCTTCTCAAACGTGGTGACAAGCAAAAAAGGTTAACGTCCGCGTAGCAGTCTTTAAGTGCAACCGAAGGGAAGAACGAAAGACCAAAGGCCAAAAACCAAAGGGGTACGCTATGGCTCAGGAGCGTACCCCATAAATACGCCACTGTTGTGAAACAAAACCGAGTGTAGTTGCAGCAATCGCGATTAAAATGCTTGTAAATATAGCCAGTGTTTTACCCAGATCCCATGCCTTTGGGGAGGAAATTGAGGCCTTTAGAGGGCGGGGGGTATTTGTCATGGCTGGAGGGGAAGAGACACAGTTCAATGCAAAACTTGTGTAAGTGCTGGGATTTTTTGGTGGGAATGTTGAGGCTTTTTTTTGGGGGGGGGCTGAATCTCCCCCTAACAGGCCAGGATAAAACACTGAATAGAACACATTAGTTTCTCTATTGGCATGAAAAGCGAAGCTAAATGCGCGTAGACTGACGATGTATGTCTTCTGACGCAACAATCTGGTCGGCCGTTTAAAAATCATCGTCGACAAAGCTCCTGCTTGCATTTTAGACTGCAGATAAATCTGCTTTCAGACTAAATCATTCACACAAAATCCAGAACTACAACGATTGCAGACACCTTCCCCGCGAACGAAACCATTCGTTATTCTTTAGATTTCCTGTATAAATTTTCCTTTTAGTACTTTTGATCTGAAAGGACGAATTCTAGCTATTTTAGCCAGGAATACAAAACAAAACTAGCTAAATATAACTAGTAGATCTAAATAAAACAATCGGACACCAGCGGCGCTGCCGTGGTTCCGGAATATTGGGGGGTCATGTCGACATTTTCTGGTATAAAGTCTCCGACGATCAATAAAAGAAAACCTCGCACATTCTCGTACTCTCTTCGATCATGGTACCTCCTCCCCCCAAAAAAAATTGCTCAACGACTTTGCGCAAATTTCACGACCAGTCCCAGCCAAAATAGGGGGCCGGCCCCTCTTGGCTACTCCATATCAGGCGCACGGCGTACGTAATTGCGCTCTACTTGATTAGTTACCCTCTTAATCAGTTCGGTGGTCAACTAAGCCTTGTGTATCAGGATCAGAGATGGCAATTGGTCACTCAGAATGACCCACGCCGATCATTGACCCATGACCCCATGATCCATTCTTGTTTGTTTGATCCGGTTTGTAACTGACATTAGCGCATTTGCTGCTTTGCGATTATTTGCGCTATAGAAATGTTCGCATAATAATCCACTGACCCATTGCCGTGTCTCTGATTAGGTAGGACGTCGAGCAAAAAAAACTGACCAATCTGAGTTCCGCCGATTCGTCCATCTTGTGTTCCACTTTGAGTTCGAAGAGAGATTCGCCGGGCGGCGGCGGTGTCACCAACAGATGTCGCTCCACCGAGAATCGCCCGGCGTCCAGATCGGTGGCCCCCGGGAGCGTCAGGCCCCATCCGGGCTGAACCGACTCCATCACCTCGAAGCGATTCGACCGAAGGCGAAACTGCGGACTGTTATCGTTGACGTCAACGACCTCGACCGTGACCTTGAAGATCTGGAAGAACTCCATCGGCTGGACGGCAACGTCCAGACGAACCTCGCACGGCGGCGGCGGCGGCGCCACCACCGTCGGTCTGGAGGACGAGGGGGGACAGAGGGACTCTCGGTCGACCCGACCCCGGGTCCGGATCGATCCGGATCGCTCGTCGATCGAGACGTCGACCGGGGGACTGTTGAGGAACCGGAAGCGAAGTCGGTCGATGCCGCCGTAGGTCGTCTTCAGACCGGAAGCGGAAATGACGTCTCCGATTTCCGTTCCCTCTGCCACTTCCTCTTCGACGCTGAACCGGATCTCGATGACCTGACGTATGCCATGCGCGATGGTCAGGACGGCGCCGAGGACCAGGAAAGACGGATTGGGTCGAAAGTGGACCTGGGTGCAGCAGTCGTCTGACCTCGGGTCAAACATGGCGGCAGAAAGGTCAGGAGGTCGTCGTCGTCGTCGTAGTCGCTGGGATAAACTAGACAATCAAATATTCATACCTCCATTCCTGGTTCTTACCTTCCGAACAGTGGCGGCTCCAGGATTTGACAAGTGGGAGTCCGTTGGGGGCGGCAACTTCTAAGTATTGGGGGCCAACCATTTATTGATAGGTATGTAGTAGTAAGAGGGCATTGGGGGATCAGGCATTCAATAGGGGGCACGGGCCCTCCAGGCCGCCTAATGTGGGGCCGCCACAGTCGCCACTGCTTCTGTAGCCATGGAACTAAGCAGACGATAAGACGTTAGAGCCTCGATCTGGCGTATAAGAGCCTCGATCTGACGTATAAGAGCCTCGGTCTGGCGTATAAGAGCCTCGATCTGGCGTATGTTCGTTTGACATCGCCTTCGTGTTAGACGATCACGAAGCCTCCTTTGATTGATCTGAAATTAACTAACCGCGCAGGTTCACGTCATTTGTGCGTTTTCAATCCCCTCTGCTCTTTGTCGCAAAAATAACCCGATTTTCTCTTTCTTTTGCCGACGTTCGTATTACGGCGCGGGTCTTTCGCTGTTCGAATACAATACGGCCGAACTCACGGGATTATCCTAAAATCCGCCGCAAAATTCGTCGCTTAATCGTCATCGCTGTGAACCGTCTTTCTCTAAAGAGATGCACGTGAAAACGTGCCTGCAAAACGTAACATATACAAAGCTCAACTTATACTAATATAGGCTTACGTTCCGTGCATTTCAAACAACGTGCAGACCAAATCTTGTCTAATCTTGAACGCTTTCAAGCGGCAACAACTGATTTGCCAATATCGTTAAGAGTTGTCCTGACTTCGCTCCGAGAGTTTATACCCCCGTTACACTTAAAACGCAACGTTCTCATTATAGGCTACGGAGATTTAATCCCGGTCAGAAAAATCTCTGACTGGAACCCAAGGTACGTCCCGTCACAACCGAAAACTGAACGCGTTTCAGTCTAGCGTATACGACAGCTGCTGCTGCTGCTGCTGCTGAGTAAGAAAGCCAAGCCGACGATTGGAATTAGGCGGTGCCAACTGTGTGTGGCAGCCGATAGAAAGATGAAGCGTTTGCCGGGAACGAGAGAGAGCGAGAGAGAGAGTCGGGATATCTGTCTTGGCGCAGATGGTTTCATTTTTTCCGCCGTCGCTCATGACTGAAAGAAGCGCCTAAACCGATCGAGAAAATCGTCAGACTGGCCATGAATGTTAATGACTGACGGGATTTAATTTTAAACTGCGCGACTGTACACTCTACCAGACGGAGACGTGTCTGGCTGTCATGCAGAAATTGTGACAACCATAGGCCTACTACACGCAACTATACTGTGTCCGGATAATGATAACTATTCTTCTTATTCTTATTCTTCTTCGTCGTCGTCATCGTCTTCTTCGTCTTCCTCCTCTTCGTCTTCCTCTTCTTCTTCCTCTTCTTCTTCCTTCTTTCTTCTTCTTCCTTCTTTCTTCTTCTTCTTCTTCTTCTTCTTCTTCTCCAACTTCTTCTAGCGCATGCCTTTCTTTCATGATAGTTATGAAGACCAATGTCAATTATTTACAATTTTTATTCCAGACCTCATTTCACTTCGATTATAAAATTAAATTGAATATGATCTTCATTCATTTGAAACCAGTTTGTCAACACCTCAATAACGTAACAAATTACGTCAGCTAGTTAATTCATTATAGGCAGAAAACTGTGACATCTGTGACAGCTGACTGCAAAAGTAGCAAACCGCTCAAACTAGCAACCGGATTCTGATAAAATTTTACGCCAATGACTTAAATAGATGTCTCTTTGTGTATTTCGAATTTTGTCTAAATCGGTACAGAATCGAGGTTAGTTATTGCGATCTGTTTAGGTTTCCTTTTTCCGGACACAGTGTAGATGTCCATGTTCGCAAACTACGCCCGCCTCGAGGCGGGCTGCTTAGCAAGACGTGCACTGCGCTAAATAATACAACACAGCAAAAGCTTTCGTGTAGAGTCGTCTAGACCAGGGGTCGGCATTCGGCAACCTACCGCACGCGTGCAAGGCGTGGCACGCGTAGCGATTTTCAGTGGCTCGGGAAAGACCAAACATTTATTAATGTCCTGCTTTTTACTTCCGAAGTAATGTAATTAATTCAAGACCAAAATTCTTTTTTATAATATTTGTTGCACATACGGATACTCATACGCCTTATAAAATGGCTTATAGGCCTAGCCTTATATATTTAATAATATAATATATAAAATATGGTAAGGTTGATTGGTTGTTGGCACGTTGACGGATAGATGGATGGGTTGTTGGCACGCTGAATGAATTAGAAATCCAACTTTGGCACATTATTGTCAAAAGGTTGCCGATCCCTGCATGGTCTAGACTGTATCTAGCGAAATAACTTACATGTAGGTAACACGGTTTTTATAATATTCCTATTTCTAGGACGTGTTACATTGCCAGAAATCGAAATATAGGTCTCTATCGACTAGTCAATTCGCTTTTCGATTTTTCGATTGCTGATGCAATCAGTCAGTTTCGATTTCTGAGAACATCGCAAAAACAATTCTGGTTGAACTTAATCGACCAGATTCTAAACCATAGGTGTAAACTTCTACTAGGCCTCTAGGCTCGAGACCCCACCTTTTGAGAGGCTACCATAGTGAAGGGTAAGATATACGGGATCCCTCCCCCACTTTTTCATCCAAGTTACTTCAATAGGTCTACTCTAAAGTCGACACCAAAGTTGTGCGTCAAATTTCAAATTCGCAATTTGATTTTAGTTGACTTAGCGCTTTAGGTGTTTTTGACGTTCAACTGATCAGAGCAGAGCATCGACTAAGCGCAAACACAGCCTGTCTACTCGGGTTCAAGTCTGGGATTCGGCGTATTCTTATTAATTTGAATTGAACCTTTCCTTTTTAATTCTGCTTTACATCGGTTCAGACGTATTTGTAGAGCAGTTTATACGATTGTCAGAATATTTGAACAGCATTCCGTTTACAAGTCTAGTCTAATCCTCTTATTTTTGTCGTGCTGGTGGCTGGTGGGAGTTGGAGTGGGGGTTGGGGGAAACAGGGGAGCCTAACCGAGTTTGAAATTGCCGACGACACCCAACTGACCCAGGGTAAATGATCTGAAAATCGGTCTGGGAATGGAGACTCCGCATGTGAACGGTGAAAACGTCCGCGTGAAATATCTGTAAGCGTAATCCCAATTCCCACACGGATTCCCCCTCTCTCTCTCTCTGTCTGTCTCTCTATCTCTCTGTCTGTCTCTCTCTCTGTCTGTCTGTCTCTCTCTGTCTCTCTCTGTCTCTCTCTGTCTCTCTCTGTCTCTGTCTCTCTCTCTCTCTCTGTCTCTCTGTCTCTGTCTCTCTATCTCTCTATCTATCTATCTATCTATCTATCTATCTATCTATCTATCTATCTATCTATCTATCTATCTATCTATCTATCTATCTATCTATCTATCTATCTATCTATCTATCTATCTATCTATCTGTTTCCATGCGTGGTTTACGACGGAAAGGCTCTTAGGTCTGCAACCGCAGTTGTCGAAATACTTTCATTTCCCACTCGCCGGCCGCGTATCTACTTCGCTGGCAATACAGGAAACGATGAACAAAGAAGCGATGTCTGTGTTAAATAACGAGAAAACACAAGATTCATTCGTTTCTTTCATATTAAAAACACGTAGGCTACTATGTAGACAGTAGATAAAGTACTGTGGCAGTTATACAGTAACTGAACGAGGCATTTATGGCATTGTATATACTGTACTATGTATAGGCCTGCTGCAAAGTGTTGTTATGTGCAGATGCAATGACAAGACGACAAAAAAGAATACAAGAACAAACCTACTAGAGAACAAGAGGGCAAAAAATAAGATTTCACAGCAAGACCATAATGGGTGAAACATGTGGTTCTCACACAGGGCAGACCCTACTGAACCACTCTAAACAGTGGCGGTCCCAATTAATTTCTAGGATGTTGGTGGGGGATGCAACGAAAAAAGTCGACAAGCAAAAAAAGTCATTAGCAGTGTTTTGGTCAGTAGGTCTAAGTAATATAACTGAATAACCGAAACTTTTCGAAAAAGGGCTGACAAGCAAAAAAACTCGCTGGGGATGCATCCCCTGTCATCCCCAACGTGGAATCGCCCTGACTCTAAACCGTGTTTTATTATTATTATTATTATTATTATTATTATTATTATTATTATTATTATTATTATTATTATTATTATTATGTAAATAAAGTGAGTGTCGACATCTAAAGTATCGAAAGACTCAGTATGAAAAATAAATGTTAGATATTTCTTTGTAAAATAGCATTTGTATAGCGCCTCTCGTATTTTCTACTCAGAAATGTTAGGCCTGTATTGCTACAAGAATACAGTAGATTTTGTAGCAAAGAAGTTCAAAGAGCCGGATCTTGACACGACGTCGTTTTTTTCGTCAAGACTTTTTCACCTGAAAATCTGAAAATATCTATGTGCCCTCCCCCCATTCCGGAATCCTGGCTACGCCACTAATCATTGGTGATACAAAAAGGTTTGAGGCGGCAAGAACCGAGACGCCGTGATATCGTGCGCTGCCGAGAAATTCTCGATTTACTCTATAGGCGTCAAACGGCATTAGTTCGCTTTGTCAAACGCCTGATTAATGGGCCATATAAGAGGATAGGCAATTTGTGACCGAAGCGTTTTGCAGTTCGAAGCGAATACAATCAATTACATTTGTTCACATGAGGCGAGTATTTTAGAAGCGCTTTCTTCAGCTTATGTTAATTTTTTATCAACACCTCTTCGTAGATTCCTTCAGAAGTCGTGGACTGTGATCACAGAAATACGGTAGATATATCTAATGAAAATTTTTAGGATTTGGGTTGGGAAATTTTTTAGACTTAATACTTTTTGTTGACTGCCTTGTTTCGTAGTGTTTATTAAAGGTCTTAACGTACAGTGTAGTTGCAACAGTAGAACAGAAAATTGTGATTAATTGGAAGTCCTGGGCCTGGAACATGACGCGCAAGATGGCGTCCTGCAAGACTGGTTCCCCAGCTCTCAGTCACGATACATGCCTTAAACTTATTAAGGTGATTATCTAAATTGTCAAAAACAGTACATACAGTTAAATCAATAATTAGAGCCGCAACGATTAATCGATTAATTACAATCGAGTAATGGAGTAATGAAATTATCGATTAGGAAAATAATCGATCGCTGTCTTCTATAAGTGATTATTGACAATAATTACTTAGATGTCGTAGAACAGTGGTTCTCAACCAGAGTTATTCTAGAATCGTCAATTTGGGGGGTGTCGGTAAAATTCTGGTGGTCCCCTGCCAAAAATTCTGACAAGCAAAAAGGTCATCCCATAGCTGAGATTGGGGAGGGGTGTCAGTCTCAAATTGGGGAGGGGTGTTGGGAGTGCTAGAGGGTGCAAAAATATCCATGTTCTCAGCCCTCTTTGTCTTGCGGACCACTTTTGAAGTTCAAACTAAAAGCGGTGATGACCTTTTGCTCTTTTTCTTTGTCAGACTTTTTCACGTTGAAAATGCACAGAATAGCCTACACACAAAATGTACCGATAACCTTTTTGTGCTGATGACTTTGTTTTGCTCGTCGCACTTTTCAGATTTTTCACATGGAAAAAAATATGTCTTTTTATTTACGTTTTTCAGACCGCCGAGGACCACTAGGCCCCCTCTCGCGGATCACTTGTGGTCCGCAGACCACGGATTGAGAACCACTGACTTAGAAGATGTTTGCTCAGTAATTTACTGTATTTACTGTATACAAATAGGCAGGTAAAATTTCGTGTATTTATATAGCGCTTTCAAATATAGTGTCACGATGGTTGACTATTCTACGATACGTGATGAATTCTAGAATATCGAAAGAGTTGGAATGCTGCTGCTGTTTTAGGTACGGATTGATAAATCTATCACAAGGACCAATTAGCCCACGTGATCTGTGTAGTAATTGCGTGGCATGCTTTTGTTGTGAATTTATCGCGGGAATTGCGTATAACATGCGCGAAATTTCTACAGGAGCGTCGAGATCGATCGATCATAATCAATTATCGCTATCGATTACTTTCTAACGATTATCGGCCGAGAGGTTCAAAGTCCTTTTCCTGCTTGTCCGTTGTTTGAAGACGCAGTGACGCAAAGAAAATTGGGGGTGGTGTTGGGGTGGCAACGGGCCAAACATTTGTTGTTAGGTATGTAGTATTAAGTATAGGGTCCCAACAGAGGGACCACTGAGGCGGACGCAGAAATGGAAAGCAAGGGGTCAGCGCTGCGAGGGAGAAAAGAAGGCGGAGGGAAACGAGAATCGAACTGATGCTGAGTTATAAAAACGAAAGCAGAGTGACGAAGATACGGAGAAAATCCGGAAACGCTAGAAGGAAAGGACTCAACAGGATATGGCGTGTACAAAGATCTCTGTAAAGTAAGTAAAGTAAAGTAATATCTTGTGAGTGTAGGCACTTAGTCATCTTAACATAGCTATAGGAAAGATGATATGGTCAATGGTCAGCCAGGCAATGGTCAGTATATCCATAGGACAATATGACGCTGGGTTGTTATGACTATGGAGACAATTATTTTTGAAACGCGAAGAGTTGGAAGACAGTTTACGGATTACCAAGGAACCATTCTTTCCTTCGACCTTCAAATGTTTTATTATCATCTCGGAATTTCTACCTCGTTTTCGTAACGACAGAGAATTACGGAAGCCGATAGGCCTAGCTAGGCCTAATGTAGTTTTTGATGAGTACGACGATGGAGATGGATTGGACATACACTAAGGAAACCTTCGCACAAGACCACCAGACTAAATTAATGCTTTCATGGAACCAACAAAGCAGTGTTTATTCTAGCCACCTTGACATTGGGGGCGGGGAGTTTGAAATGTTTGGGGGAGAAGGTTTGTCTACCCAAAAACCTTGACGAGCAAAAAAGGTCATCACATCTTCTTCACATGCTCTAATGCTCTTCTGAATATATGGTCATATCCTTATATCCTTGTTTTTCCCCTCTCCTGAATAAAAAAACCACCCCTCTCATCACACTGGGGAGATTTTCATCCCCAATGGGAATTTTCATCCCCCAATGCAACATATAGAAATTTTGGAGGGGAATTTTCAAACTTTGGGAATCCCCCAAAGGGCCTGGAATAAACACTGCAACAAAGAAAACGAAAAAGAAAGAATACAAGGAAAAGAACAATAGACAATTATTACCTACTATTTTAGTCCCATTAGCTGAAGACCGAACGGCATGGATTGATAAAGAATAATGATGATGATGATGATGGTGGTGGTGGTGTGATGAAGATGAAGATGATGACGACGACGATGAGCTCGGAAGATAGCGCAGCAGCAGCGCATCATTTAATGGCGAACGATATAAGTTGGGTTACACAAATACGCTGTCTTGATTACTTAATATACAGATGTCGAGTACACCCACCCCCTGCGCTGTACAAACATAATTCCTTTGACTGACGGTCAACGAAACGACGACGAAAAGCGGCATGCCTATCCAGTTGCCCGAGTCGTGACTGAATGTTATTCTGTTGATCAACTATATATATTGAGTCTATTCAAGACCCGAGATGTTACAAGACAGCTTGGTCGGGCTATTACTATAGACCAAACCTTTCAGTGGCCAGGGGATGCCCGTGCATCCCCAAAATTAAAAAAATATGGTATCTACAAAAATTCTAAAGTTTCGTTTATTATTGTTGCGTCTGCTGATATAAATGTGAGCCTTAACTTCAGAGACGTCACTTCACTGTTTTTCAGAGGGGGCAAAACACTTTCGACCAGCCTGACAAGTTACAAGTTTGCGAAAAAGCTGACGACCTTTTTTTTGCTTGTCGGTCAATTTTCACGGTTAGTTAAAGAGTAAAGTAGTTACTTCAAATACTCGACATAATCGAGCACACCTTTAGGGCTGCTGAAATATAAACAAACATTGGCAAAAATTTTTTCCTCAAAATCAGGGGCAAATGCCTTAAAATGACGTCCCTGAACTTGACCGTCTTATGACTGTTGTCATTGTTAATTTGTTGCTGAATATATTTATGGCAAATTTCAAATGAATTGGACCATCGATTAGGGTTATTGCAAAACTTAGTAGTTTAAAAACTACAAATAGTTCAACTCAATTATCCCCGGCGGGCCGGCGGAGGAGTGGGCATCCCTAACAAAATTGTTGTGCGACGCCACTGAAACCTTTTCACTACCAGTGATGGCTGAAACTCAGTGTACGAATTTTTTAAAACAGTAATTAGGTCGTATTACTCCTACTCTCAGTTGCATAACTAGGGTATGACGTCAGGTAGGAGCCGTTTCCGGGGGAGAAAATTGCCCTTTTCCCCCCGGAAATTTCAAATTCCCCCCGGAAATTTTGGAATACTACATGGACTAACAGCGGCCCCTAGCAGAATCCCCCCGGCTTTGTCAGTTCCCCCCCGGCTTTTTCAGTTCCCCTGGCCCCCTCTGGAGTCCAGGAGTTAGATTAAACACTGGGTAGGAGGCAGATGGCTTGGTCGCAAAACTAGGGGGGCACATCAACATTTTCATGTGAAAAGTTTTCACAAACAAAAACAAAATCGTCATGTGATAATCCAGTTTTGAACTTCTTTCTTTCATTCTCATACTACCTACCCCCTCTCCCCCAACTCAACAGTCGGGACCAAATCCCATGACCGATCCCAGAGCGATTAAGGTTCCACCCCCCACAGCTACGCCAATAGTTAATCTATGTTTAGAAAACATATCCGCGCTTCAGTCTCAGGCAGAGGCGGTTCCACGCTGGGTATGATTGTGGACACATCCCCTTGCCCCCTGCCGGTCCACCAAAATGCGTCTTCAATGGAAGATGATCGTCTAAACGGATTAAACTTGATGTATATCCACAAAGATATGGACATATCCATAGACAATGTCACTGACAAATTCGCTTCCAGCAATAGAAAACTCGCCAGACAATGGTCAGTACTCGATTTTGCACTAATACTTTGTACAACCAGACTAAAATGGCTTCTATACATTGTCAATTCTGAACATTATATTTAATCAATCAAATCATGTTCTATAAACCTATTAAAGTTAATTATTAAAAATTTCAGTAAAATGAGCTTCACCATTTGCTAAATATAGTAAGATTTCATTATAACGTGCTTAGTGGGTCTGTAAAGTTTAGTATGTTATATCCAAGGTACATTTCATCCAATACCATCTACCATCCAGAGGCGGATCTAGGGTGTTTGGCGCCCGGGGGCAAAGTGTACTTTTGGCACCCCTAACATTGCTGATGATCAAAAAAAGGTCGTCACATCGTTTTCGGCGCCCCTCAGCTCTTGCGGCGCCCCTCTTCATATAGTGCTGACGAGCAAAAAGCAAAAAAAGTCACTGCACGTGTTTCTTTTCTTTATTGCACATTTCGCTTACCCAAATACCCGATTTTGGCGCCCCCCTCACCTCGGCGCCCGGGGACATATGCACGCCCCTGCCCCCCCTCAGTCCGCCTCTGCTACCATCCAATACCATTGTGCATCAAACGGGACCGTACTTTGCGGTACGTATATGTTATAACAGAGTTCTACTGTACCAGAGCCAATAGATTAATCACCAATGGTTCGTTCTCCTGTCCTCGGCTTCTCTTTCAATCTCCGAGAGTGCCTTTATTTTGCGCCAATCAATCTCTTTATACTGAATTCTTCTTCTCGGTTGAACCGCTTTACAAAACTTCACTGAACTAGGGACAGCTGTTGGAC
The DNA here is from genome assembly GCA_018105865.1 of Metaphire vulgaris. Lineage (NCBI taxonomy): Eukaryota > Metazoa > Annelida > Clitellata > Crassiclitellata > Megascolecidae > Metaphire > Metaphire vulgaris. The sequence continues at coordinate 6,822,037 of CM030855.1, forward strand.
CGAGGTGTTTTCTAATCTCGGAGTCCTTAGAAATGTTTGGAGCCGGACCTGGAACATCATAAATGGATTGCTGGAAAAAACAGCAGAAAGTCTAATTAGTAACATTAAACACTGTACACACTTTTATTTATACAAGTGTGCATCACACACACACACACACACAAGCACACACACACACACAGCAATTTGATGTTGTTAAAGTACCAGCAAATATTATTCTTGATCCTGTTCAAACTTGAGACCAGGGCAGTGAGTACATTTTCTGAGTTCAATTTGCTAAAGCTGGGTGTTCTTGTTGATGCCAAAACCAACTCGAAATCTTGATAGCTGAAAATTGTCGTTGCCCAAGGATAAAAATTAATAATAATAATAATAATAATAATAATAATAATGTGATTTAAAGTGGTTTAGTGGAGGCTAAGTAAGCCTGTGTGAATTGCTAAGACCTGGCAAGCGACCTCATTTACCCTGGAGTCAATAATACCTGTACATAATCAGAGTTAACTCATATCAGAAATGTATTATTAAACATATGAGGAGAACCTGGAAAAGAAAATTGATAATTACATAAGCGTTCATGGAGAAAAAAGTGAAATTCTGGAACATAGGTATGAAGTAACAAAGTTAAATGTTCTCATCTGTTCAAAAACGAATTTCAAAGTTTCACAGCTAATAGGTTTTGTAGGTACATAATAACATTTGATTCAAATGATAAACATATCTGGTAGGAAAACTCCTGAAAGGTAATGGTGAAAAGATATCCAAAACTGTGCAAAGTGGGCAGCAAGAACATTTGCAGGTCCCTAGTTTAAATACTCCAGTTTTATGTCAATGAAGATTTAAATAAAGCTGTGAATTTTCAAATGGCTGAACATATAGCAAGCTGTCCAGCAGTGACATTAAGCCATGGCCTTGGTCTTGGTCTAAGGCCAGAAAATGATAGCCTTGGCCTTGTTTGGTAAGATCTTGGCCTTGGCTTTCTGAGTTAAAGTCTTGGCCTTGCTACTTAAAGTCTTGGCCTTGGCCTTGGTCCTGCTGGCCTTGTTAGCATCACTGCTCTCCGCCATTTTAATAACAATACAAAGACTATATAACAACCTTTGGTGAAGCGGACTGTTCATTTAAACAGTCTGAATTGAAAACATCGAAAGGTTCTTCATCGTCATCGTCTGATAGAGAGGATGACTCGCTGATGTCAGATATCTTTTTCATCAATAAAGGCTGTGACTTCTCAGTGTCTGTGCTGCAAACATGGAAATACTGATAAGACAATAGAAAGCATCAACTCTTGCTTGATTAGTTTATGTACAGAGCAATATGTTTCAATTAATACATGTATGTCAATACAGTATTGAAAAATCATCGTGTGAGGTAGAGTATATAGAGTGATACTTTCTGTTTCTATCACATCATTCCCCAATATTTCAAATCAGACGTGGATCCAGAAATTCGGTTAGCTGCACTTTGTGCTCCACTCCCCACTCTGCTTTGCTCCACCCTGCCCCTTCCCCCCATATGGATTGATGCATATCGTTAACATTGTTGAAACAGAAAAAAAATAACGCTTGTTTATTTATTAGTGCCCTTCTGCTGTTTGCCACATGTGATGAGAAATTAGCAAACAAAATTTTAGGGTAGGTTGGGGAGAGGTACGGTCCCTCTGTGCCTTCCATAGATCCACTTATGTTTAAAACTAGATTCCTTATAAAGGAACAAGCACAATTCAAATAACCTGCAGCATTGTTGAACTAGACAAGTAACATATGCAGAGAAGGTTACACAGGAGGTTCGTGCCCCCCTATTGAATGCCTGGCCCCCAGTGGCCCCCCATACTTTAGTTCACTCATTCTAAGCAATTAGACTAGTCCATGTTTATGATAAATAGCTAGTTGGCCCCATGCTTAAAGAATTTGCCACCCCAAAGCCCCCCTTGCCAAATCCTGGAGCGGCCACTGAACATATGTGAATTAAAGCAACATTCACGAATAAGTAATCAAAGTCATCTGACATTAAAAGCATGCAAGGTTTCTGATCTATGTCTATTGCCTACATGGAAGTTGTTCCTTAATTTTATCTAGATATTTTTATAGTATGTATGGTACAGAGACATAGACATGGGTCCAATTTTAAAAACCCAATCCAACCCAACCCATCATGATTCAGACCCAACCCACGAAAGCAATAGGGTTACTTGACCCAACCCAACCCACTGTAACACATTACAGTTTCTTAAACCAATTCTTATTTTCTGACCCAACCCACCATAAACACGGAAACGTCTGACCCAACCCAATCCAATCCAACCCATGGGTGGACCCAACCCATGTCCATGTCTGATGGTACACCAGAAAGCAATAGGATTACTTGACCCAACCCAACCCACTGTAACACATTACAACTTCTTAAACCAATTCTTATTTTCTGACCCAAGAAAATGTCTCCAACCCAATCCAATCCAACTCATGGGTGGACCCAACCCATGTCCATGTCTGATGGTACACCAGGATGTACTGAAAATGACAGTATGAATAAAGTTATGCAATATAGTGACCAAAACAGATAACCTTGAGTTATGCATAGGTGTTCAGAATAGATGCTGCTTAAATTACGGTAATACCACAGCCAGGGCCAAGGTCTTTAACACGATTTTAATGTCTGTTAGACAATTTTCATAGGTGACTGCCATTTCAGAGATGAAAGATTGACAAACCGTTCGATGCTCCTCTTGAAACTACGACTCCGGTGTGTAAAACATATCGGATCATTCGCGGTCGGGACCTGATTGTAGGCTGGATGCCGAGGTAAACACACAGGCTTCATATCTGTAAAAGGTATTAGACACAACAGATATGATAGGCGCACTGTGTGAGTAGTGTCGTAATGTCAACACAGAGAATGAAATCACTTAGTGTTGTTTCATACATACAATCAATGCATTACACATTTTTCTATAAACCATCTATGGTCCTTTTGGTCATATACCGTAACCTATGCGTTCACTATGTGTTGCGTAGTTGTACATTGTAAAGTGAAAATATAGTACGGTAAATACAGTAATTCCTACTTTGATCTGGCATCGAAGAGGAATTGTCTGAAGATGGAACATCTCCGTTTACACTGCCAGAATTTGTTTGTGGATGCTGAGATGGCGCTGCGGGAGGTGGTGACAATAACAGCAACTCCATAGCCGAGGTCCGGTCACCCGAAGTTACACCTCGAGGTGGTATCAGGTAATTTTCGGAAATGTCCACAGAGGGAAGTTCACTAATCAAACTCTGCAGGACGCTTAACAAATGACTGGATTCAATAATTTCATCAGACAATTCACTATTGCTTCCATTTTCTCCTCTTTGGCAGCTAGATGGAAAGCAAGGAACTGGAATTCCAGGTGGCAGCACATCGTAGTGTTCACCATTGACAGTATGCTGCCCCGGACATTTTGTCGGAACGTCGTAACTCTGTCGAGCACTGGCAGGAACATCGTACCTGATGTCCGACTGCCAAAAGTCGTTCGACCGAGGAATTTTGTACACATTATCTTGCTCTGAGGTACTGGGTGTACTGCTACTTGGCATACTGTAAAAGTCGTTGCACAAATTACTCGTATTGCCAGAGAAACTGCTACCGTTTACGGCGTACGACGGAATCTTGTGGTAATAGCTTTGCCGTGGATGGTCATATTCAGTTGAATGACTGAGCGAATTCTGTGAAAGCGACGAGTCGGCAAAAATTGAGGAACGAGTTGAAGTGGAAGAGCTAAGCAAACAGCTGTGCCCTTGCTCGCTGCTGATAACCGGAAGTGAAGGCACAAATCTCAGAGTCATGTGACCGGCTCGCGTTCCAATTACCCGAGCTGCAGACAGCAGCGGAGGTCGAAATCTGCCCGCTGGAGCGCCGACCTGCCATTCGTCCATCTCAGTGTTGGCCGCTTCGTTGATGCCAGGTACGGACTGGACTCGGCTGTGGCTCAGAATTCTTTTTCCGCTGCCTCGAAGTGGAAAGGGCAGAGTCTCGCTCCGTGGGGCTGGAAGAGAGGAAACGGAACTGAACAGAGAGGAAGTGGATGGAGATGGTAAAGGCATCCCTGGTGGTTGTGGTAACGGTCCAGAGATGGATGAAGAAACCGAATCCTGAACTAGCAAAATCAAATATCAAGCACATAAATTAAAACAAATAAAAATAAATTTTAAATAAAACACATAAGGGGCCATCCATAAAGTACATCATGCTGTTTTTCACAGTTTTTAACCCCTCCCTGTCACAAATCTTAGACCCCCCCCCAGAGCATGACGTACTTTATGGACGGCCCCTAATTACAAAAACATTTGTACCTAATACAGCGCAAGTATTTGCAGACAAAACAGTGTCATTCATTAGCATAGCCACGTGAGCCACAAAGGGTGGCCCCCCCTATTGGAGCCTAGACTGGTTATGAGATTCATGCAAAACCGATGAAATATTCCATCAGTTAGGGTGGAGGGGGTAAAGGGTTATTTCCAAGATGCTGTAATACAGTCTGAAATTGTGCTCCCAGCCTCAAGATTTCAGTCTAATATTGCCATAATTTTTACTCCATGCTAGAGCCCCAGACCCCATTGAAGGAACGATTTTTTAAAATCAAAATTAGCAACTATTTATCAAAATTAAATGCATCATTGTCACCATAATAGTCACTAAAGCCTCAGTATTCTACTGGCTCCCATATTTATGTGCCTTTACCATTTCCTTTAGGAGTTCGTGGGCAAATGACAAAGGCCTATGAATGAAAATCGTGGCAGATAGTAAAAGGCAGTAAATGTAATCAGGGGTGTCGTGATCGTGAGGCAAGGGAGGCCGTCAGTGTCTCAGGGCGGCACAGTCTAAGGGGCGGTGGCGAGTAACGACTGTAATGTTGCTACATAACTTACACTAACATATTAAAGAAATGCAAGTGTAAAACAATACAAATCGTAAGGCCAATGTTCATTTAGGCTTCTTTGCAAGTCGCCAATGACATCATTCCAATGTTTGTTAAAAATAGATTAGGGGACAGACATGCAGGGCAAATCTAAGATCAGGATAGCCCCCTTCTTAGACTTCTGTTGAATGCGGACTGTCAAGTCTATTGAGACGGGCGGCACTGGTTAAGGTGACTAAGGGTGGCAGAAAGGTTTGCAATGCCCCTGAATGTAATGGAGACTTTGAAATCCAATTTTGAATTTTTAAGAAATCTGTGAAGTAAAACTATAACCATAATTAGCTCATTAATAACAATGTCTTCTGCAAAAACTACAACCAGCAGTTAGAAATACATGGAACATTCATCCACTTTTTGTCTCAGTGTGTTTACACTATTTTATGAATCCATATTTTTCTCAAATGTTCAGTGGCATAACTCCCAAAGTTAGTAAAGGGCTCTTAAACCCATTTACTTCTGAAAAATACTCCCCATATTTTCGGTAAATCTCTTACATGCAATGCATCTTTAAACCAATTAATAAGTAAAAAATTGATTAACAATTATATATTGAACTTGAACCAATGAATCATATTTTGCCTCCAGATTTTTAAATCAACAGTACAACAAACTTCAAAAAACAAGCTGCAAACTATTTTAAAAAATTATCTGAGACACCTGAAAGCATACATTCCAGTGCTGAGGTGAAAGGCAAACATTTTTCAACTGTTTAAATTAGACTGATGTAAAACACACTGCACAGTTGATTTACAAAGCAGGGACAACTTATCCACAAAGGAAAGCAGAACAATAATTATCCAAGCTTCTCTGCACTGATTTATGCAGGCAGCACAGCCAGATGTTTTTGCAATGCTAACACCGAGTCAAAAGTCTTTTTCAATCACATGGGCAGCAGTACAGAAGTGTACCTTCTTAACAGCTATTAATCTCTAATTTTATTTGAGCTAGAAAATGTATGCGAATTCACCCTTTACTATTATCCTAAAGTTCCTATTCTGCTGTAGTAAACAGATAACATTTGCACAGTATAGCTCCTCAGGGCATGTTAAAAACACATCCACACAGCTTAGTCAATATTGATGTTTACAAATGCTCTATATTTAATACGACTGGTGTGATATCATTATGTGGTCTGTATTTCTTACAATGCAACTCAAGTTTCAAAACTTGCCACTGTGAAATAAGTTTTAAAACTACCCTCAAAGAAGTAGATTTATCATTTACACCCTTTCAACAAACACCCTCTCAATGCCCTTCTCCAGCCTAAATTCAATTAACATACATACATGACATTGTTTATTTTTCACTAGTTTACTTTAGTTTCACCAGTGTTGCGCGGTAACACATCCACAGTAAAAGTAACGCGTTATTTATTAAGTACAATTCTGAGTACTTCGCAAACGTAGTACACAACTTACCAAGTACTTTTTACTTGTAACTATAAGTTTTTATTCAAATATTAGTACTTTTACTTCGTTACATTATGTCTTTCACGTTTCGTTACAAGTAAAATTTCTCATCACCAAATTTCGATACATTTACTGGAGTATCTGTTTAAAACTACCCTCAAAGAAGTAGATTTATCATTATCACAACTTCCGTGTTTAGTCTTACAGGGTTGACAATGACCAACAAACGTACACGCATGACTGACAGATTGTTTGAAAACTTGATCTTTCTTAGACCTACATGCAATCACAGAGCCGCAGTTAGAGCAGTTGGCGCCCGGGGTTTTAAATTCCGGTGATGGCCTTTTTTGCTTACCCGAGTTTTCACGGCAACATACAACATACAAATTTTTAACCTGTGACAGTCTGAAAACCGGCGATGACCTTTTTTACTTTATTTTCACGCCGGAGGAAAGTGGTATGAAAAATTAAGGACTTAGTGTGCAAATTGCAGGACGGCGCCTCAGCTTGCCTCTGCCCTAGCTACGGCTTTGTGAAACCAGCATTTGTGCTAATGCAGTTAATGGTGTAAATGTGTACGTGTTGACTGCTGAGGCTTCTGCATGTTGCTTAAAAGTAGTAATAAAAATGTGATTTAAGATGATAATGTGGAGTTGTTGATGATTCCGTCTGTCACGGTGCTTTTTACTTTTACTTAAAAAGTAACTTTTTGAGGAGTACTTTTTTACTTTTACTTGAGTAACTATTTTTATAGGTACTTTTTACTTTTACTTAAGTAAAAAAATGACATAATACTTGTACTTTTACTTGAGTACTCAAACTCAGTACTTCATACAACACTGAGTTTCACTAGTTTTAAATCTGCAGCCAAAGCTACTAGCAAATTTACCAAGTCCACTCTGAGACATATTTAAGTAAGCTACAGTGATAGTTGAGATACAAATGACTATTATCCTCATTGGTAATGACTTTTCATGGAAACCCATCCAGTGGTTCAAATAGAAGCTGATAGGAAACTTCTCTGACACCTATCACTAATAAATCAAACAGCTAGCTAGCAGAGCAGTGAAGGAGGCACATACAGATTACAGGCCTAAGTTCAACCTTCTGTATACAATTATTTTAAGAGTTAAAATTCCTAAAATTAAGCTAAGTTTTATTACCAGGGTGTATGTTAAATGAACAAAGTACCCCCCACCCCACCCCACACACAAAATTAAGTAACAAAATTCAAGTACGGCTAGAATAGTCAAACTGCAGGCTGCAATTGTCTCTGCTTTCAGATCACACCCGGGAGTTAAACACTGTCATGCTGCAAATCAATGAAGATGATGATGATATAGCAGAAATAGTGTCCATTCAATACAAAGTGGTTGTACATTCACAACATCTGTCAATTTTTGATTTATCATCTAACAGTGATGTCAGAGGGCAAATTGAGCAAATCTTGAGTGTCAAAATGATAAGCTCAGTCATTGGCGTAAACTTGGATGAAAAAGTGGGGGCCCAACCCCTATGCTTTCCCCTTTCCCCACGATAGACTACAAAAATGACTACTAGAAGTTATATGGAAACTTACCATTCTCCTTCATTCCAAGAACAAAGCAGAGGCTGTTGACCCATTCGTTCATAACGCTCTCAGACTCTGCCACAAGGTAATAGGTACGGTCTCTGCCTTTGTGCTTTGTTCGCAGCCCAAACACGTTCCGGTAGAACGAGGCGTCCAGTTGCGAAAGGACTTCTTCGCAGTGCGTCAGGTCGATGGTGCCGTTCTTGTGACGTAGCGCTTTGCCCCCGTAATAGTCCAAAATGGCAGCACACGTGCCTGGAATGATGTCGACCGAAGGAGGCGCATACAGAACAAAGTAGCGTCGACGCCATTTCTATTAACAAAATGTTCATTCTATATACTTAACAAAGACTAGCTATCAATCAGTTGATAGAACTCAAATATAATAATAATCATCATCATCATCATCATAGTTGCTTTCTGCCAGCTCAGTGGATAACAGCTAGACACCAAACTTCTCCATTTATCTTTTCCCCATTGTTAATTTCTTTCCATCCATTATATAATTACTGATATCTGGTATCTTTAAAGTCTTCTTTGATGCTATCTATCCACTTTTTCCTGGGCCTTCCAGTGTCCAATCTGCAAAGCAGCTAACTCTGAGAGAGAGAGTGAGAGAGAGAGAGAGAGAGAGAGAGAGACAGACAGACAGACAGACAGACAGACAAAGACAGACAGACAGACAGAGAGAGGAGGGAGAGAGAGAGGAGGGAGAGAGAGCAGCTATCACTTCAGTCAAATTAAGCAACAGCTATAATATATCCATCAACATAAATTCTGAAAGTACTATTTTTCAATCAGCTAAGATAAAAGGCCAGTGTTTACTAAATATGGAGTCAATTCCAAGCTTTGGAGAGAATTTCTGAGAGCCGAAAGTTTACTGATAGAATTATTTACAAATTCTAAAAGTTCCTTTTCACCCCTCACCAGTTTCTTCTCAACATTATCAATACAATAGGACTTCATTATAACAGACTCAATTATAGTTATAATTGTCTTGTATGCTCGCTATAAAGTGCCACAATATTAGGCCTGTGTAATGCACCACTGTACTGGAAGGTATTGAAAACAACATACCAGTACCTTGAATAAAACATATTAAATTTTACAGACCAGATAAGTATGGTGTAACAAGTAGATAGACAGACAGACAGACAGACAGACAGACAGACAGACAGACAGACAGACAGACAGATAGATAGATAGATAAACATTTATTGGACCACCATATGAACTTAGTAATATGTCATAAATAGAACAAGTAAGTAAACCAAAGTGAGTGTTCCAAAGGGATGCAGAGGGTTAACTCTGACCTGTGCCCAAACATGAACCTACTTTATATCTTGACTGAGACCAGATGCAGAGAGCACTTCAAATACTTTTAATTGTGACAAGCAATCAGAATAACAGGAATTTGAATGAATAATCACTTGTATGTGATAAGAGAGAAGTGCATCATGTTAATTCTGTTCTGCAATCCTCAAAATCTGTCTCTTTTGGCTTCAGAAACTGTGTTAAAGCAAACAAGACAACACCCAAGTACAGTAGATTCTAAGGAAGATTTTGAAATGTCCTTGAACATTTTACAATGATATTTACGGTACATTTCTAAGCCAGTTTTTCAAACAAAGGTGCAAACATCTGTGATTTACTTTTATTATAATATTAGCTATTATTATTATTAAATTATTATTATTATTATTATTATTATTATTATTATTATTATTATTATTATTATTATTAGCACAGTCATGGAAGTAGTAGTAGTAGTAGTAGTTAGTAGTTGTTGTTGTTGTAGTAGTAATATTGATGTTGCTCTTTTGTTTTTATTATCATTAGTATCACTTTCACTGTCATAATTATTATCATTATTATCATATTATCATGTTAATTCTAATTCTAGACTACTATGCGCTTTTCAGTCATATAGTGCTAAAGCTTTTATAGAAGTTTTGAAGGTTTTTATAGGCATCCATATAGCAACAAAAGGAGGTGCTACAAATCTTTCCTTAATAAATCAGGCCCATTGTAGAGATATCAGACTAACAATGAATATCTGACTAACAATATCAAATATCTCTATAGTGAATAAGATTTTTAAAATACCATCAAACCTACAAACAGTTTTGTAGTAAACACTGGTTTAGCATCTGCTGCCAGTAGGAATACCAGACACTATGACTCGGCTAACTGTAAGTCAAGAAAGAAACAATTATGGCAGCCTAAAGACAAAGCTAAATTTGGAAATTGGTACAAAAATATTGGAAACGCACAAGAACTTAAAAATATGCTCTACACAGTGCTGTGGAGTTAGCCACAGTTGTTTTTACAAGAGTAGATTCTACTAAACCACGTTAATTCCAGTATTGTTTATGATTGTTATAATTATAATGAATGTGATGATGACGACGACAGCAGTGATGATGATCCAAACACTGACTATTTTCTTCCACACATTTAAAAAGGCTTCTAACTCAATATTACAGAATGGAAGTCGCTCACAAAAAGTGCAATAATGTTGCCAACCTTTCCCAATTTTTTTAGACCAATAGACCAGTAAAAGCAAGCAGGAATTCATCTAGGCACATAAGAGTAAACAGCAGGATAAAACTGTTTTTCAATGTGATTCAGTACATCATCATTTTTCAGTAGGAGTTTACAATGAAACTACTTTCAAACTTTGGACTCTAATATTACCATAATTGCTATCAGCTCTGTTCTCTTATGAAAGCCATTTTCTGCTTCACAAACACCAGATCACCCAGTCCAATCCAGTCCTGTATATTCTAGCAACACTATGAAGACCAATAGGTTATCTGAATATCAGATCTGATACATGGGAACTCTGCAGCACAGCATATCTTATCTAATAATAATGTGATTTTAAGTGGTTTAGGAGGCTAAGTAAGCCTGTGTGAAAACCACTGATGTAACCATCTGCATTCAATAACCTAATTTATCTAGATAGCCTTTGAATCCGTTCACTGTTTCAACTGTCACTCCCACCTCGTCCAAACTGTTCCATTTGTCCACAACCCTTGCACTAAAAAAGTTTTTCTTTCTTGGACCAACCCTCTGCTTAAACAATTTGCACTTGTGGCCTCTTGTGCTGCTATAGTGTGCCAATGTAAAGAATCGATCATATGGCACATCTACTTTCCCAGTCATTATTTTGTATGTTTCTATCAAATCCCCTCTTTCTCTTCTCCTTTCTAATGTTGTCAGTCCACAATATTGAAGTCTTTTTCGTAGCTTAAATTATGGCACCCATTGACCATCTTCGTTGCTCGTCTTTGTACTTTTTCTAAAAGTTCTATATCTTTTTTCAAGAATGGATTCCAAGCCTGAACACAGTATTCCAGATGAGGCCTTACTAATGACTTATAAAGTTTAATGATTATCTCTTTGTCACGACTCACAATTGTCCTTTTCACCATTCCCAACATTTGGTTTCCCTTTTTGCTGCCTCCATGCATTGGTGAGATGGATTCATACTTCTATGGGTGATTATCCCCAAGTCTCTTTCTTTTTCTGTTGTGGTTAGAACCTTCCCCTAAAGAATATTCATTACCATTATTAGACTTCCCAACATGCATTACAGAACATTTATCAATATTGAAAAGCATCTGCCAGTCCACAGACCACTGAAACAATTTCCTTAGATCTTCTTGTAAAATTTTTGCATCATCCTCCGAATCTATATTTCTGCATAACTTTGTATCATCGGCAAACTTTGAGATTTTGGACAGTAATCCTTCATCGATATCATTTATGTATATTAGAAAAGCAATGGCCCAAGCACTGAGCCCTGAGGCACTCCACTGATAACTCTTGCCCATTGCGAATGGCCTCCCTAATGCCAACCTTCTGTCTTCTTCCCTTCAACCAATTTTCGATCCATCTGAGAATATTGCCCTTATTCCACAGGACTTCAGTTTGGCAGCCAGCCTTATGTGGGGTACTTTATCAAAAGCTTTGGCAAAATCTAAATATATTATGTCTACTGCCTTGCCCTTGTCTAGCTTATCAAAAACCTCCTCCAGAAAGTCCAACAGGTTGGTCAGGCATGAACGCCCCTTTGTAAATCCATGCTGACTATCTTTAACAATTTTATGCCTAGTCAAATGCTCCAAAATGCTTTCTTTCAGTATTTTCTCCATAACTTTACCGATTACAGATGTTAGGCTCACTGGTCTGTAATTGCTTGGTTCACTTCGTTTTCCCTTCTTGAACAGTGGGCTGACTAATGCGTCTCTCCAGTCTTGTGGTACTACTCCAGTTCTGAGTGATTCATTGATTATCAAAGCAATTGCATGTCCTATTTCATTTCGAACCTCGTAAAGAAACTTTGGATGTAAGCCATCTAATCCTGGGCTCTTGTCTATCTTTAAATTGGTCAAAACCTTGATAACACATTCTTTTGTACACACTATATCTGTTAGCATTTCTTCTTCATTTCCATCAAACACAATTTTGGCTTCTGGCATAGTATTTGTACTTTCCTCTGTAAATACTGAACAAAAATAGTTATTTAGAATCTGTGCAGTTTCTACATCGTCTGTTATTGCACATCCTGCCCTGTCAAAGAGGGGACCGACTGTGTCCTTTCGTCTCAACTTTCTATTACAATATTTGTAGAAACTTTTACTGTTCTGTTTTATATTTTTTGCTAATCTACCTTCAAAATTTGCAATAGCCATCTTGTTAGTAACTGCTGATGCTTTTCTTTTCTGAGTATACTGTTCCTCCAAGATCTTGAGTCTGTGCTGATTCTGCTCATTTCCTTTACTTGCTAATCTGAGTTTACTTAGTTTCCTCCACGCTTTGTTTTTCGCCCTTCTTTTCGTTTGCACTTCCCTTGTTATCCAAGGAAGTTTGTTATTAATTTTCTTCTGTTTGGGAATGGTCAATTCTATGACTTTGGACATACATTTGGTAAATATGCTCCAGCCTTCCTCGGTGTCTTTTTTCCTGTTATCTCCCTCTCCAAATCCATTTCTGTAATCATCTTCCTTGCCAGGTCATATTCTCCCTTAAAAAAGTTACGTCTATCCAGAAACTGCTTTTGTTGACCAATCCCAAAGTTAATAGTAAAACTGACCATTTGGTGATCACTTGTTGCAAAATTCTGCCCAACCTCCACGTTGGAAACTATATTCTCCTCTCTTGTTAGAACCAGGTCTAATATGTTGTTGCCTCTTGTTGGCCTTGTCACATGCTGAAACAGAAAATTATCATTGACACAGTCCAGAAATTTCCTATCACATGATCTCTCTGTATCCAGCGTTTCCCAGTCTACATGATAATTAAAGTCACCCATTATAACAACATTTTCTCTTGATACCCTGTTCAATAATGCAAACATTCCATTATCTGTTTCTTCCATAGCACTTGGTGTTCTGTAACAAACCCCTACCAATATTTTCTCTGGGTGACTTCTGATTTCACACCATATATGCTCCTTGAAGTGATCATTTTCTATGTCTGTTCGCTCCATGGCATGCAAGCCTTCTTTAATGTAAAGTAGTACCCTCCTGCTCCATGACCTTTGCTGCTCTGGTTTTCCCTATCTTTTCTAAACATAGCATATCCCTGTAAATTTAGTTCAGTATCATCAATGTCACACTTGGCCCACGATTCTGTGATTCCGATAATGTCTGGACTCATAACTTTTACTTGCATCTCCAACTCGGCCATTTTAAAAACCCAATCAAACTCCTAGCATTTACATAAAAACATTTCAGTGGTTTTCCATACCTGACATACTAACTACATTACCGTTATTAATAATTTCATCTGTATTATAATTGTGACAGCTAGAGAAACCATATTCTATGTCACCCCTAGATTTATGCCTACTTACGTCCATATTATCTCTATATTTGTTATCACCTTTACCACTTAGACATATGGCTTTGTCTCTAACTGTCAACCTACTTAGTTTAAAGCCTTACAGCAGCATTTAACACATGCAAATATTTTCCTAAAATATCTCCAGTTATAAATCTAACAGACAACTAACAGAGCAGCTGTAATTGCAAGGACTTTGCTGGAATGTCCCTTTATCTCCCTTAATTTTCCTCTCAGTGATTTCTTCTCTATGCTTATCTCAATCCTTGTCTCAATCCCTTTCTCAATTCTCATATATCAGTGCTTCTCATCTTCCAACCTTACTTGGTCTACAGAGGAAATTTCAAACTTGAAACATTGTGCTCCAAACAAAGTGCCCAAACATTATAGTATATGTGTGTGTATATATATATATATATATATATATATATATATATATATATATATATATATATATATATATACAATTATCTCAAGTGACATGTTAGTAATAAATATCATATACAAGTAGTAGGTGCAAATAAACTACTGGTATATATATATATAATATATATATATATATATATATATATATATATATATATATATATAATATATACTATAATGTTTGGACACTTTTGCTATATATATAAACACAGGAGAAATCCTACTAATCCACCCAAAATCCAGTTGTTGTTATTATTATTATTATTATTAGTAGTAGTAGTAGTAGTAGTAGTAGTAGTAGTAGTAGTAGTAGTATCATCATCATCATCATCATCATCATCATCATCATCATCATTATTATTATCATCATCATCATTATTATTATTATCATCATCATCAGCAGCAGCCACAAAAGCAGTAGTAACAGTATAAGTATTATTATTATTATTATTATTATTATTATTATTATTATTATTATTATTATTGTTATTAAATTGGAATCTATACAATGTTATATATCATCATAACTACCGGGGTAATAACAAAAATAAAAGTATAATCAGTTCCATATCATTACAAAAGGGTAGTCTGCATCCTCTCATACTAAACTGCATATTATGGTTCTTTAGTCTTCAAACCAATTGCTAAAAGACAAGATAAATAACCAATATCAATAAGAATGTAAGCAAAGAAATGCCTAAAGACAGAGATGCAGTTCTAGTCAAGATTGAAAGTGGCATTGGTGGCAGACAAAGAGATAGCTCTGAAAACCTCTTTAACCAACATCAGTACCAGCTCTAAGTATAAGGAATTAGCAGACTGTTTCTGAGAGAATGCTTCAAATTATATAGCAAATATTTCAAATATTGCAATCAGTCAGTCTGCAATGCTTTGTAGATCGAAAGGTAACTCTTAACTTTAATTTCTGTTCACTGTTCAATAAATACTAAGGGTAACTAACTTTAAGAAAAGGTCGAATATGACAATATTTAGAAAAGATCTGACGATGACTGTGGCAATATGGTGACATGCAGTAAGCATCATTGGGACAGTACTTCCCATTACTTTTGAAACATTGAATCAGGTCTCAAGAACTGATTTCAGAAGTAGTTAGCAGGAGATAAAGACCAGGAAATTTTTCCAGGAAAGCATTCAATTGCTGGCAGCATTCAGGATATAACTGTCTGATAGATAGGTCACAAATTATAAAGACAGAGATACAAATATTCTAGGGGGCTTAACCCGTTATTAAGTCCAGAATTACTTGATCACGGCAAAATGCACAAAAGCAAGCAGCAAAATCCGAATATAAAGAAAAGAAGAATGAATATAACAAGACAGACTCAGCAAGATTTCCATTTTAAAAAAATAATGTTTAGATCAGATATTTTGTAGAGAAAACCTGTCACTTTAAAATGAGCCCAACACGAATCAATGTAACTCTGTGTTAAATAATCATGATGCACAACAATTTGTAGTCTGAGATGTCTCTATTAAGCCGTGAAATAAGAAAAAACTGTCATCTGAGGTAGAATTTGAACTTTCAACTTTGAGACTATTTTTTTAAAAAATCATATTAGATTAATTAGAGATCAAAATGAAAATTCACCTCTAACTTATACAAATAAAGGTCAAACTCAAAAGAACTGTTCTCAGAAGCTCAAACAGGAAGAGTGTTTTGCCACAAATGGAGTTCATTGGCACTGGGCAGCTGTTGAACTGTAATTGGTAGCTGCAGGTTTTGACCTACATAATTATGGGCTACACTTGAAAGAACTTTTTCTCAGAAGTTCAAAAGGAAAAAGTTATTGTCACAGATTGAGTTGGTTGGAGCTGGGCAACTGTTGAACTGAAAAAATTACCTCTTAATTGTAAACTCATCACCATGTTCCTTCAAGTGGACATGTAATCCTGGTGACATCATGGATGAATTTCCTCCATTCTTCTCTACTCACTGCCGTTTCATTTAGTTCTTCCAAGGTCATGTGTGTTGCTTCATAGATTCCATCTGTCCAACTTGTGTGTGGTCTTCCTTTTCCTCTACTTTCTTCCGTTTTTCCTAACATAGTCTCCTTTTTTCCATGGTAGGTGTCATTGGTTCTCATTGTATACAAAAAATATCTGTCTCATTTCAGCTTCTGTAAGTATCTCTGGTTGGATTTTTTGGTGATAGATTTGTTTGTTCTGTTAGTCATCCATGGCACTCTCTTCTTTTTTTCTCCAGCTCCAAAGTTCAAAGGAATCTGTTTTCCTTCTGTTCTCTTTTCTAACTGTCAAACTTTTACTGCCAATACAGTACAATAGAGGATGCTATAGATTCTATGATTCTTTTTTTGGTATTTTTGCTGATGTTTATATCTGCTGCATTTGAAGTATTTCATCCATCTTTCTGCACTTTTCTTCTCATTATCTGTTATCTGATCTTGCTGATTAACCATTTACAGTAATAGACCAGCTGAATAGATACTGATTTAGTTGTCCTGTCACACAAAGCAATCTGAGATTTCTCAATGTTTACTGACAGTGCTCATCAACTCCTTTAATTCTCAATAAATAAGTGAGATTTTCAAAAAATAAGTGAGATTTTCAATAAATAAGTGAGATTTCTGAATGTTTACTAATAGTGCTCATCAACTCCTTTAATTCTCAATAGGTATACAAGATTGCTTTGTATAATTAATTCCTTAAATTATGGTGGCTCTCACATAGGCTAACACATCCTGTATCACCAAAACCATGCTATCAATCTCATGTTTGCAATCTCATGTTAGTTTTAACTAACTATGCAATAACTATTGCATATAGTCAGTTAACTTAGTTATAAAAGTGTTTTATCCAGACTCCAGGCCTTGGGGAAGTGGGAATTTGACTTGGCTGGAGGGGAAGAGATGCAGTTCAGTGCAAAAATTTGTGTCAGTGCTGTGATTGGGGGGTGGGGAATTTTGTGGTGCTGGGTGGGGCAGAATCCCCCAACAGGCCTGGATAAAACACTGAGTTTTAATGTAATATTTATTACTTTCCTCTATAAATTGTCAAGTGCTTAACGGTACTCTGGACCCTATCAAGAATATCAAGCTGCATTTAATCTGTACTTTAACTCTCTACAAAAAATTTGTTAATAATTTAATAATTAATAATGCACATGACAGGGCAAAAAGGCGCTGAATAAATTGCTGCATTGCAAAAAACCGGGTGGTAATAACGGTGGGGGGCATAACGGAGCGGCTATATGATGCCTATTTGTTGTGCTCAAAGCGCCCAGATTAAAAAATACTGCATATAAACTTCATCATCATTATAGTACACTTTCTGCCAGCTCGTATCAGCGGCAATAGCTAGACACAAAGTTTCTCCATTTTATCCTTGTTTCGTGTCCCTCCATGGCCTCCTATTCTCTGTGCACTGGTCTGGACTTCACGGCATGTCGAGGTGACAGCAATTTATTTATTTAATTATAATAATATTGACAACTTATATAGTACAATAAGCATGACGGAAGATCAAAATCAAGAGCACTTTACAACTCTCATATACGATATAGTCAGTTAGTAAGTTAGACAGACAATTTATACAGCGCAGTACCAGGTAATCACTAATCAAAGCAAAAACACTAAAGTCAAGAGAGCTTTACATTTCACACACTAACGAGATGTTAAATAAGTGCTTTTAGTTTCTTGGCAAATAGTTCCATATTTAACTCATTTGTCACAGTGGCCCACCCACGGCACCTTATTCCGTATTGTTCGGTGCAGTCCCGGGAGGTTTCCCTGCCCAGGGCTCCCCCTCTGCCACCCGGGGGACACGCCTCTACGCCGTTCAGGGATATTTTTACACCCCCCAACACCCCAATTTGAGACCGACACCCCCTCCCAATCTAAGCCCTGATGCCCAGTGGCGTAGCCAGGATTTTCGGAATGGGGTTTTGGCTTTTGGTTTTGACCGAGACCAACTTTGGAAAATCCTGACAAGCAAAAAAACTGTTATCGTCTCTTTTTCTTTTTTAGGTGACAAGCAAAACAAAAAACAAAAAACAAAAAAGTTGTTGACTCTTACTTAAATCTTTCAGGTCTAGCCAAGGGGGTTTTGACTCCAAAAATCGCGTAAAAAATTTCAAATGCATGGAAACTCATTAAAAATATTTTGTTTTCGGCAGCCAAGGGGGTTTAACCCCCAACCCCCTCTTGGCTACGCCACTGCTGACGCCATTGTACCCCCAGCGCGATGTAAACTTTACAACTGACATAATAATAACATCACGGTTCACTTTAGGTTGTTACTAGCAGAGACGTCATTTCACCGTTTTTCAGGGGGGGGGGGGCAAAACATTTTCAACCTGACAAGTTACAAGTTTTCGAAAAAGTTGACGACCTTTTTTTTTGCTTGTCAGTCATTTTCACGGTTAGTTACTTCAGATTACTCGATATCAAGCACTCCTTTAGGGCATATAAAAAACTAAATAACACAAACATTGGCGAAAAAAAATTTTTCCCTAGAAATCAGGGGGGAAATGCCCCCCTGCCCCAAATGACGTCCCTGGTTACTAGTTCAATTCCAACATCTGCCAGAAATCAGAGCCGGCGCGTGACCTTCGGGGGCCCCCTGCAATTTTTACGAGCGCAACGTTTTTAAAATGTCTTGACGAGCAAAAAAGGCCATCCGTATATATTTTTGCGTCTTCAAATGACCTGACGAGCAAAGAAACAAAACAAATACTACTTAAGAAAGGAATACGAAAAATGAAAACTCTTAAATATCCGAGGCCGGCGGGGCCCCCGCGGCCGGCGGGGCCCCCTGCGGCCGCATGCTTTGCAGGCCCCACGCGCCGGCTCTGCCAGAAATAGCTAGATTTTTTAACCCAAAAAATACACTAAATTCAACTGACCGCTCTGAACAGTTTCCATCGTCCCTGAGCGCGTTTCTCCGGCGGGGACTTGATCAGCCACCCCTCGCAGATTGATTCCATGACGGACTACTGTAGAAAGTCGTCCAGTGATAACGTATCCCAACTAGTTCATCATTTTAGTATTGACACGCGTTTTTCCTGTTTCCTTTCTACGCCTCAATTCTTGTATGACGCTAACAAGGACGCTAACTTCGTTGGCTTCGGTAAAGTCATAGATTTATTATTATAATATTAAAGTGAATGAGTAAAGTTTAGTAGCAACGAGCACCCCGCCGCTCTAAGAGTCTAAGACCGTTTTGTCTCTAGGACTAGGACCTCTGCGATGCTAGTATGCTACACATCGCACGAAACTACGCAGGATTGGTTGCAGAACTCCCGCATGCATCGTCAGTTCGTCACCCCGAAGCCCAAGGCTGACAGATTCAGGCTCAGCTGCAGACAGGGTGATGGAGGGACAAACTGCAGAGGGTGGTATTGGAGAGTCAGCCCAGCGGAGGAGAAGAACTTTTAATAGCTGCGTTATGCTTTTATGGGAGCGTGGTGGAGTAGCAGTAGGATTCTTGCCACGCAAACGGGGGGAGGATAGTTGGTTCGAATCTGACCCGAGCCTACTGCTACTGCCTGTATACCTGATCTACAACCTTGACCACCACGGACGATTACCCAGATTGAGCGCTCGTGAATAAGCTGGTGCACTGCGCCAAGGTTCCGGGCAGCGCTATAGAAATTCCGTTTTACTTACCCACTTACTTAGGCCTAGCCATTGCCCGTAGCGACTTTAGGCAAGTTATTCGCCCCGCCCCGATCGATTGCCTATCGCTTAAGATTCTTCACTTTGTGAATGAACTAATGTGCGATAAGCCGATAACAACCATGTAATAATAATAATAATAATAATTAGTGGCGGCTCTAGGATTTGGCAATGTCCTACACCCGTTGACATTTGGGCAACTTTGTCGACTTGAATCATGGGGCCAACCATTTGTTGGCGACGATTTAATGTATGTTCGCTCATTAAGTATAGGGTCCCAACTGGGGGCCACTGTCCAACCTCAAAGGGCCAGGCTCTCAATGATAATGCCTGGCAAGGTACGCATCGCGGCCCGGACCTGGGAACGCCAATGCTACCAACTATACGTGGAGCCGACATCTCAACTGAGTCACTGATAATAATAATAATAATAATAATAATAATAATAATAATAATAATAATAAATAAATAAATAAATAAATAAAATATTTACATAAGTTAATGAAAATATGAAGCTTCGTCCTTGCTACGTAGGCCTATGCCACTAGAAATTCCCCTCTGCCTCCATCCAAATGCCTCACTGGCTAATAACAATGTGATTTAAAGTGGTTTAGGAGGTCAAGTAGCCTGTGTGTAAATCCCTGTAATAACTCTCCATATTCCAAAGATTGTCCCGACCCCCGAGGAATAGTCGGGTGTTATGCCCAGACCCGGCTAACGGCGGCTATAGATGGACAATCACAGAGAACAGAAGTCATCCGCTGTTGTGTGGAGCTGATCTCAGGTCAGGAGTTCAGGGTTCCGCCCCGAGGCAGGGACGTCATTGGGGAGGGAGCAGGGGTCCGTTGCTCCCCCTGAATTTTAAGAAACAAATTTTTTCGCGAATGATTGTGCTTTTAAGTTTTTAAAATGCAAATTGACCAGAGAGTTGACAAGACTGTCAAGCACAAAAAGGTCGTCAACTTTTTTTGCAAAGTTGCCAGGTGGAAAGTGTCTTCCCCCCTGGAAACAGATAAATGACGTCTCTGCCCAGAGGTCAGTATATAAACGATAAGTCTATGCCTTCTATTTAGGCTTATCTGATGTTTTAGAGCTTAATTCATGGTTGCCCCTGGCAATGTTCCCTCTAAGCTGTGCGCGTGTGCGCGCGCACAGAGGTCGCAAGGCAAAGGAAAAAATGGAGCGCACAAATTTTTGAATTTTTTTCCATTGCTTTCATATCATGCACGTACTTGCTGATAAAGATTGACGCTTTGTTGTGAACTAGTAACGGCTCCATAGGCCTACTAACTATTATGGTCAAGACTATAGGCAAAAGGTCTTTTATTTAATTAATGATTTCTGCAAAGCACGCGCGGTTCCAAATAAGCCTATTTTTTCATTCATTCACATTTATTTATTGCAAAACCAGCATGATAACATCATAAAGAAAAATAAGTTCTGTATACATATTGATGCAAGATCAAAATAACGATCAAATTAAAAGAACAGAAAGCCAGCAATAGAAATGTTTTAAAATGGAGATTTGAAATCGTTGACGTAAACGTAAAGCAAATGTGGGAGAGTCGAGCCCTGTGCCTTCCCCATTCCCTATGGCAGTCTCTCAAAAATGGGGACTTGCACCTAGAGACCTAATAGAAGTTTACGCTTATGTTTGAAATGAAAACGAACAGTGGATTCGTTTAAGAGTTCATGATTGCGCTTGATTTTGAACAGTTTCAAGATCTAGAAAATCGAATGGATATAGGAGGAACATGTCTGACATTCAGCGCAAACTGTGAACCTCAATTTAGCTTTATGAATATGTCGAAGAACAAGAGAAGAAATCAATTAGAACAGGGTTTCCCAAACATTTGGGAACTGCGCCCAACTTCAGCGCTTTTGTAACGTGTCGCGACTCTAATAAGAATATGTAGCTTAATATAAAAAGCGCTTTACGCCATCTGGCGAACGTCGGTCGAAAGGAATCTTCTGAGTTTGGATAAATGGCAAAACAAAGTAAGGATCTCAATTTTAAACACAAAAATACGTGTACAGCGTCACAAATGTAAAATCTCGTTAATTTCTAAAGCGCATTTTGTTCAAAAATGCACCATTAAACTAGCTCCTTATTCCTACGCGCTCAATCTCAAATGAAGTAGCTATAGCCAAAGGTGGGTCATTCATGCCGGGTCATTTAATCAAAATGCAAGTGGGCAGGATGCTATAGCTATGGAGGAAATGATTTTATAAAGAGAAATGATTTTAGTTTAGAAAGAAAAAATAAAATATTTACAGGAGATGTTGCAAAATTTCTTAAGGGGAGAAAATTGTGACTTTAAGAGTTTGTTATTTGGCTTTGATGTGTCCCGACCCCGAGGACATCGAAGGGATATTGGAAGCTGATCTGAGTTCCAAAGCTCCAGGTGCCGCATATGAAAAAGCACGATTGCAAATTTTTTCGAGATGATTGATTCAGAAAATGTCGAAGGAGAGACTGTTAAACCTGTTTGGCAAAGAAGAAGGATC
Organism: Metaphire vulgaris; assembly: GCA_018105865.1. NCBI lineage: Eukaryota > Metazoa > Annelida > Clitellata > Crassiclitellata > Megascolecidae > Metaphire > Metaphire vulgaris. The sequence continues at coordinate 6,844,411 of CM030855.1, forward strand.
TAGTAGATCCAGGTTGTTGGCTTATCTGATGTTTTAATTATCAGATTTCTTAGGTAGACTGGTTTTGATGTATCATGAAGTGAGTTATAAGTCATCGATATTATTTTATATTCAATGCGTTCTGTTATTTTGAGCCAGTGGAGAGATTTGAGTAATGGTGTAATGTGGCAAAATTTAGGCGATTTAGTTACTGCAAAAATGCAGCTAAGGCATTTTGAATCGATTGGATTGTTTACATATGGAAAATAAGCCTTTGATGAAGATTGTGAAACAGTGAGTTTTAAAATGCAGTAGTCTAACTTAGCAAAAACACTGAACTATTGAAAAAATGTGGCAATAGAGTGGAAGCAGTTTTAATATCAAATGTAGGGACAGTGGCTTCTGTTTAAGAGTTCATGAAGCGCGACGTAGATCACGAATGGATATAGAGCATAATTCAGGTTTTGATAGTTGAGATATGTGAGCTTCAAAAAATTTAGGGAGGAGTCAAAATGTCCAAGATTTTTGCAACGTTGGAACAAGACTACAGGTATGTTATTATTGTATCTGGGGTCGGTAAAAATCAAAAGCTCTGATTCAATTCAAAATGAAAATGTGGCAAATATATTAGACATAATTATTCATATTTTCGCCAGATAAGACAAACATATTGAAATAAATATTGAAATTTCTTGAAAATTTTCTTCATTAAACTTTTGCCTGAAACATACCTTTATTACGCGTCTTAAAAATCCTATGAGTATGGCTAATTTGCTTAACCTCTAGGTATTCACGAAATTGAAAGTAAAGTCCCTTTTGTTAGTGGAATTTCAGAGCAAAATGATCGGATACGATTGCCTGGCGTTATTGCGATATAAAATTAACTTTAATAGTACTACAGACCAGGGTTTCCAAATTTTCTGCCAGTAGCTTTGTGACATGCCGCTACCCCGAGAACTTATTGTCAACTAAATTAGATAAATCATCTAATCATTCATAAATAAGCTATGTATGGAGGGTTGCAGGCATATAAATTTCTTAAAACCCAAGTCTACTTGCAACTTTCAATTCTTGTGACATTTGTGATATTGGTTAGAAAATGACACTTTAGAATTTCGTGCTACCCCGCGACCCATCAAACATTAACCCTACGACCCACTTTTAGGTCGCGACCCACAGTTAGGGAAGCACTGAATTAGAGGAATACCATCTAGACATTTTCTTGGAGGAAGCGTGACTGACCTGGATTGAATGGGCACATAGTAAGGATCGAAGAGAAGCTCTAAAGGCAAGAAAATCATAATCCCTTTGCAAACTTGTAATGCCTGCTTTGTGATGCTTGAATTTTTAAACTAACTAATTCCCTTATATGGTTAAACCGCATGTGTAATCTTAGTCGCAAACTACTATTAGGCCTCTAGACTCGATCCTCAACGTTTTGAGAGGTTACCATAGGAAATGGGAAGGTATGGGGGTAGATCTCACCTTTTCATCCAAGGTTACGCCAATGCATGTGTCTATATTATAAACTGGTTTGGAAAATAATTATTGTAAAATGTGGATCATTGACCGATAAGAGTGTTCTGAGACGTATTAGTCAATTAGCAAAAGAGCAGTGTTGATTTCGGACAAATTCTGGGCGCGCACAGACGTTGACTTTCCATTATTGTATATTTTTTTACATACAAGAATTTCATGCGCACACAGACTACAAAAATTAGAGGGAACATTGGACCCTGGAAACCCCTTAGATTACAAACAAAAACACTGGACACTGCGATATTTAGGCCTACAATCTCCACATATTTCGGAGTTTCGTGCCCTGTAGACCAGGCCCGCCGCAAGTGGGGGTGCAGGGGGTTCAGCTGCACCCCCTGGAAAAATGTAGGGGGTGCAGTGCACCCCCTGGAAAGAAGATGGGCTGCACCCCCTCTACACCCCCTTTCAGCTAAAATTCGTCAAAAAATTGCCAAAATTTGCTAAAACTGGCCCAAAATTTGCCAAAATTTGCTAAAATTGGTCCAAAATTGCCAACATTTGCAAAAAATGTGCAAAAAATCGCCAAAAAATTTGCTAAAATTAGCCAAAAATGCTAAAATTGGCCATAAAATTGCCAAAAATTGCCGAAAATTTGCAAACAATTATCTTGCCCCAAAGAAAAGTGTGAAGTGATGCTACTGCTTTTATCTGGAGAAAATCTGCACCCCCTGATGAAAATTCGTCCCGGCGGGCCTGCTGTAGACCTATTATTTAGTCGGCCTAACTAATGACATTTATTAAATATTTAATCATTTGAGTGTGTACGTGGATGATGACAATTATGGGTTACTATAGACTTTTGTCGATTTCTTAATTAGGCTACATTTCGACCGCCGTCGGTCTTGGTGCACTGCACAATCCGTTGCTACGCCATGGTTTATTTTCTGTGTCCAGTTACTAGTAGCGCTCTATCAAATTTATTTGACCTGCTGACCTGTTTGCAGATTTTGTTGGGCTTACTAATTGGCGTAATCCTCCCATCAGTATGGGGGGTAGAAAGTATAACCACCCATAACTTACTAGTGGTGACCTTTTTGCTTGTCAGACACTTTTAGAACGTTAAAGTAGCAAAGAACACGAAACATTGGGGAGATAAATGATACCTTATACCCATCACTAATTATTGGGGGACCATCGCCCCTCAGCCCCCCCCCCCGTGATTTACGTCTCTGGGCCTACTAAACGAAAACGTTTGCAAGGCATTCCACTGTCAAATTTGTCACTGTCATTGAACCGTCTATTATTAATTTATTAGGTCTACGTTCAGATGTAGACCTAAAACTCCTCTCGCAACAAAGAAATCAATATCTGGACTTTATTAAAAGTGCTACACATTTGAAACGTCTCACCAAACGTCTGATCAACTATTCTCGCCTAAGATCTTAAAAGTACGAAACGTTATATTATGCATCTGCAGCATGGATATATTTACGCCTCCTAACACCTTCCCCAACACCTCCCCCCACTTTGAGACCGACACCCCTCCACCCCAATCTCTGAGCCATGGGATGTCCTTTTTTGCTTATCAGACTTTTTTCGGCAGGGACCTTCAAAATATACCGACATCCCTCCAAATTGATAATCCTAGAATAACCCTGATCATCTGAGGCCGATTCATGTTTGTTGTAGGCCTACTTAGGCCTATGATCTGATTGCTTATTAATCGTAGGCATAAGTCCGCATGCACCTTCCAATTGTCATGGCCGCTTCTTTAGGCCTAATTATGTCCAAATCAATAAATATGGACAGTCAACAGATTTTAAATTTAAGTAAATGTTTGAAATCGTTAATAAGAGCGATTTCATCTTAGATAGCCTAAGCGATCTTTTCGACGCGAATGGCTTTAGCTGCGTCGCCATTTAGACACTGTGTAAAGCTCCCGAATTTCTTCCGAAAGACATTTCTATTTTGTCTCTGATGTTTTGCAATTGTTTTCGTCGACGACGGAGAATCCTTTTCTTCTACAACTGGTTTACTTCCTCGACCACAGCGACATCCAAGCAATGATATAATGCCGTCTCCTTTTGGCTTCGTTGAGGGATGTTCGAGACTTCCTTTGTTCCTTCGAGGGTCGCTAGAATCGCTGCTGGGTTTTGAGGCTTTGCAAAGGTTTTTTTCGGTGTTGCGTTTCCGCAATGTACAACCATTGACGGACTTAGTACTTGCGTACGGAACTGTTTCTACGACTGGATTTCTGTCCGCCATCTTCCGATCTTCGACGGTCTTCGCCATGTATTTGCGACGTCTCTGCTTGCAGACGGGGTCGAAATTCGATGTATTCGCATTCTGGATCGAGTTTGGGTGTCCAGAATTCCGGACCAGGATCCAGCCGGAGTCCGGCCAAAGATGATGAAACGACATTGGAATATTTAAGTTTGTTTGGTTAGGTGTTGTTGTTGTTGTTGTTGTCGATACATCAAAGCCAGGAAGGGTAAAAGGTCCTCGGCAGGTGTGCCTGCAATGTCCCAGACGACAGCCACCAGTACCCGAATACAGGAATTCCTCACCTGTGCTTGTTGTTATCGTCTGCTTGCGTCTCGGCAACCTCGCTGAAGACCAAGAATCGCGACTATTTTGCGTTTGCGTTGATACAGCTGGCCTTCTCTTTCCAATGTCGAATCGCCTGAGACGATTAGCTGCTTGTATTTCTGAAGATTGGCGTCGAAAGTCAGAGTTTTTGTAGATTTCTGGACAACAAACGTCGTATTTGCCTCGATGTAAAACGTGTTTAGTACGGAAAGTAAGATGAGCGTTGGTTTTGACTGAGCGTAAACACATGTCCTGGTAATTTCTTCTGGCGTTTGGCTGTGACAGTTGGCGGCTCAAGAGTAAACGACGCGAAGATTTCGGCCTCATTTGGTATTTCGTCGTAGAATTTCGGTTGGGAACGGCCTTTGATGGTCGTCGGCGACTCGAAATGAGCGTGGATCGTCGAGTTATTCATGGTGCTGTGAAGAGGGTAAGCGAGAGTACTGTGAAATACTTCCTGGAGATCGCTGCCAGATACTTGGTCGTGAGTACCCGTACCTCCTCCTCCTCCTCCTCCTCCTAGTATCCGGCTGACGTCATTGATGTTATTCGAATCCGAGAGGACGCATCGCGTGATGTCGAACGGTTTACTTTCGTTCGATGATTTGAAATCCTTCAGCGGAGTCACGACCCAGACTAAGGCGTCGCTATCGAGTGAATCTTCGAACTGCGGGGGGCGTTGTTCATCGTGGAATTCAGATTGACTGAGAATCCTGAGATAATAGTCGGGGTGTTTTCTTGACCTACCAACATTTCCGGACCTGCTGCTGCTGGAAAGAACCGACCAAGGCAAACCATCGGAAGAGGTAAGAGACGTTGCGGTGTTCCAGAGAGGTACGTTTTCCTTGTTTGACGAATCTAAAGAAAGTCTGTCACAACTCGGGGACGCCAGTTTTCCGATTTCGTCACAAAATGTCGAGTGTCTTGTCGCAGGAACCAACTGCACTCGACGCAGTTTACCGTTAACCGTAGACTGGTCAGATCTGTCGCTGATCGTCGAAGAAGAAATAATTATAGTAGGTTCTTCGCCGTCAGTTGAAAACCGTTCTAATGCAGCGGCCATCGCGTTACTCGGTCTCGGTCCGATGTTTCTTGTTGAGCCAGCAACTCGTTCTTCTAAGTTCTTCCCTGTGTCTATTTCTGAATGAAAACGGGTTTCCGAGTTCTGAAGTTCAGTATTATAATTAGACGACGCTGAAAAGAAATAGTTAGACATTAACACAGTTATTGAGCTGAGAGAGCATGCATGGCGTGAAAACATTATTTTTGTCTTTCCCCCGTCTTTTTCTCTCAGCGGTGCCATTATTTTCATCGGCAGATTAAGCACCTAAGAATAAACAGCATCTAAGGTACCTGCTTCCAGGGCGCGATTTGTAGGGGAAGGGGGGAATCTTCCCCCCTGCCCAACTCCATTCCCCTACTGCTACATACCTCCACCACTACATCCCCACTGCTAAATTTCCCAACAACTACATCCCCCAAGCCCGACATATCCCCACTGCTCCAGGTCACAAATCGCACACTGCCATGCCTCGAAAGCGCTACAGAAACTTACAAGATTTTACTTACTTATTTATTTACTTACTTATCATACATACAGTTGTTAAATCGTAATGGAACTAATACTCGATAATTAAATAGCGGGAGGTTAAGCTGTGAAGAGTGTTTAATCTAGACTCTGGACTCCGGGGAGCGAACTGACAAGTTTTGGGGAAGTCAGCTCAGCCTAGGGGGCTGCTGTTAGTTGATGTACGCATCGCGTAATGTCGAAATTTCCTGGAAAATGATTTGAAATTTTCTGGGGTCAAACCAGACTAATTTTCCTCGAAAACTGCCTCGAACTTAAACCCTGGTTTATCGCTTTGACTGAGAGCCTGAGTTATTTGTTTTCTTGACAGATATTTCCGGAATAAAGAACCGCCAAGGCAAGCCATCGGAAGGTATTTGTAGTGTTCCAGAGGGGACTGTCCTGGTCACTGCGCACTGACCTTCCTCCTCCACACACTGGTCCATTTCATACATAGCAAAGGAAGAAGTCTCATGCTGACATTAACTTATTTACAGTAAATAACTTAGTCTGCATAATGAAACAAATAAAAAGTTTTTACCCCGCTGTGGTTTGAATCTCAAATAGGGCAGAGATACAATAGATCGTGGCTCGGAAAGCGACGCATGTTTTGTCACCAAATACAGCGAGATGAGGCAACCTTTTCAAGCCGCTTCCCTCCTCTCCCCCCCACACACGCACGCGCACACAAATCGCACAAAAAATCGACAGTGAACACACAACAATTGCCTCGTGTTGTCTCAATCAGTGTTTATTCTAGGCCTGTTTGGGGAATTCCCCCAGTTTTAAATAATCCCCAAATTGTATATGTTGGCTTAATTGATGGAAATCAATAGATCCTCCCAAAAAATACGTGGAGAGACAAATCTTGTCCTCCCCAAAACATTTCAAACTCCCCCCCCCCCAATGTCAAGGTGGCTAGAATAAACACTGGTCTCAATGTCTTGGTAACGAACCGATTCCCAGAATGCATCGCTGCTACGTCCTCTGTTCAGTTTAGTAAGCAGCTCAGCCAGGGGCGTAGATCACGGGGGACTGCGGGGACGGTCCCACCCAATAATTAGTGAGGGGGTATATACGTAGTACCATTTATCTCCCCACCCCAATGGTTTGTTGTGCTTATTTGCTTCTTTGACGTTCTAAGAAGTCTGACAAGCACAAAAGATCATCACTAGAGTGCAAACATATTTATAGGGGGGGGGGGTTACTTTGAAAAATTGTTCTATCCCCCAAATGCTGATGGCAGGATTGCGACCCTGCTGCTCCGTCTCTGTTCAGTTTATCATAACGCGTAGCACGTTAGACAACTTCGATCGATAAGCACATTGTAATGTAAAGCACATTAATTAAGCAATGCAATGTCAAGCAATACAATGTAAAGCAATGCAATGTAATGTAATTTGGGGAATTTTGCGCTTTTGGACTGGAATAGCCTACAACAGCGGAGGGAGCATCAGAAAATACAGAACGGAAAACCTAAACGAGAAGCTTTTGGTCTATATAGGCCTATGTACCTGGCAGGGGCGTAGCGACAACAGCGGATGGTATGTTGATATATATGCCCCAAAATCGGTATATATAACGTTTTGGTCTATATATATATATATATATATATATATATATATATATATATATATATATATATATATGTGTGTGTGTGTGTGTGTGTGTTTTATGTGTGTATATATATATATATATATACATGTATATAACATATATAATATATAATATATAAAAATATATAATATATAACAATGTATACCCCTCAAATTTGCACCCCCATCCCGCAATCAAATTCCTGACTACGTCTCTGGTAGGCCTATCTGGCATAGACGTACACTTCTATTAGGTTTCTAGGCTCGAGAGCCCCCTATACTTCTCGAGAGGCTGTCATAGGGAAGAGAGAATATATAGGGGTGGGCTCAACACTTTTTCATCCAAGTTTACGCCAATGGTCCCCGGTAAAAGAGCGGATAACAATAAATTTTTAGGGGTCCTTACACCCTCACCCTCCCTGTGAGTACGGACACCCCCAGCGGTATTTCTATTTGAATAAAAGTGTTGCGTTGTTACCTTTTCTTTTCTTCTGATCTTGTTGTCGGAACAGTGGAATAACTGAAAATGTCTGATTAATTATGTTACTTTCGCAGTGTCAAACTCCTAAGATCTAAGCTTCACCAGGCCGCCTTTTCGCTCGGCAAGTTCGTTCAAGACTTGCAGCGTCAGAAATCACGGAAACTAGTCTGTTCTGTGTTCGAGCCGCTGAATTTGGACCCACGGCGTACGGCGGACGAGCAGTCAGTCAGTCAGTCGTTAAACGGAAAGGGTTTTCGATTATTTACAATAATTGACGTCGTTCCAATAGAAGCGTCAAATCGAATTCGCAGACAGAATATAGGCCTACACTAGAACTTCACAGACGCTTTGGTAGGCCTATTTCAAGTCTTATATAATAAGACCAGCGGCTATGGTGATGTCCCGAGATGGCCAACGGCAGTTTACGCCGCCGCGTTAAGTAATTCCACGTGGAAGCCAGACCTTCGTTCGGTCTCTGGGAGAATTCCACATTAGAGCGAATTCGGAAGAGATTAGCTGATTGTGTCGCTATCCTAAGAAACACGCGGTCAGTCTTTCATCTGGATAATCTAATTAAATCCAGTAATTAATACTAGTGGGACTCTGTATAGACT
>CM030855.1:6857714-6910214 GCA_018105865.1 Metaphire vulgaris
AGAGCGTGACTGATGTCGCATAATGCGCGCGACGCTCTTCGCCGCGCGCAGTCTCTGGCCCACAAATGACGACGGACAGACAGAAGCCACCGTCGCCGCCGACATGGAAAGAACTAGAGCGCCCGCCGACCCGTCGCACTGGAGGATAGCAGGGAAAAACAATGAAAAACAGGCGAGAAAGAGGACTGGAGAGATAGTGCAAGGCAGGGAGGGAGGGTGGGAGAGAGGGAAGCGTAGGAGAAGAGAATAATTGAGAAATGGGATGAGTGAACGTGGACATATAGAAAAGCCCTGGCCAGGATCAGCGCGCCATCTCATCTGCCCCGCCGTATATAAGACTGCGATGAATGACCGAAGACTGAATAATTAATGTTCCGTTGTCTTTCTCAGATACAGTACGTAGATGTACATAATATGAAACACACCGTGTACATAAATCATTCGGTATACTACGCCGGTGCATTTATGTACATGTGAAAAGCGTACTACTGATGCGAGAGACAAACAGACAGATAACAGAGACTGAGATATAGACAAACAGAGAGAAGAGACAGAGAGGAGAGGAGAGGAAAGAGAAAAGAGAAAGAAGAGAGGAGATAGAGAGTTAGAGAGAGAGAGAGAGAGAGAGAGAGAGAGAGAGAGAGAGAGAGAGAGAGAGAGAGAGAGAGACAGACAGACAGACAGACAGACAAAGAGACAGACAGACAGACAGACAGAGAGAGACAGAGAGAGACAGAAAATGCAGAGAGAAAGAAGAGAAGATAAAAATGATAGGAGATAAGAAGAGAGAAGAGGAGATAGAGGAAAGAGGAGAGAGGAGAGGGAAGAGAGAGTATAGGTAGGGAGAGGGGAGGGGGGGGGAGGGAAAGAGTGCAAAGAAATAAGCCAAGACCTTTTGTATACGTTTGATGCAGGAGAGAGAGATGTCACTGGATTGCATAAGTGTCTTATAGAAACACAGTGTGCTTTGATCACAAGTGATTCTGTCCTTCTTAAATCGTCGTTCTTTGCCGCTAAGAAGAAAAGCAAAAAACAGCGGGGAAATAATCGAGAGAAAATCTGACAAAAACTAAAATACATCGTAGAAGGATCGCTAACACTAGAAGGTAGAATAGGCCTACTATTAGACAGGTGTGTTCTCACCTGGCTGGCTGGCGTCACTCGTTCTACGAAAACTCGAAGACATGACTTACCAACAACTGCATGTGGTGCTCTTTTCTCAATCGTATCAGATTCATGGAAAGTGCATGGAAAGTGCATCGTTCGAATCTGCACAACTGCAAAACATGTAGACTGTAGAAATGACGGAGAGCAGAGAACGATTGATTCGAAGAGCACATGACGTCATACGCTCAGCACGTGACGTCATGCACGATATAGCAAATGACGTCATACAAAATTCAGAACGCGAATTCGACAGACCCTTTAGAACGGTCGCAGGTCAACGGCGATGACAAAATGGAGGGTCTGGAGGTCTGGAAAAAAGGCCGCAACTACTCGAACGTTCTGCGAAAAATAAATATTCAGGTTTTACTTTCCGAAACGGCGGTGAATTTGATGCAGGCGAAGTTCTGGCGCCGATCCTGATTAATTTCTCGTCGAGAACGATTTCCTTCGATTTCGGCCAGGGGCTCCTCCTCCTCCTCCTCCTCCTCAACATCCGCCGACGACTACCTAGGAGGAAAGAAACCTTGACTGGCGTCCAAGAAACCCTCTCCCTCGTCCCCCACCTGCACCCCCAACTCACCCTCGTCGTCGTCGTCCTGGTCGTCGGTAGCACCTCAACCGGCGTCCGGCGATCACGCTTCGCTCGACCGACCGACCGACCGACCGACCGCCAGTCGAAACGGCTCCCTTCCGTCCGCACCCGAACCCCCCACCCCACCCCTCGCTTCCCTTTCCTTTCTTCCCTCCACGCAATTTTCGCGCACTTCTCGTCGTCTCCCACCCCTCTCCCACCCCACCCCACCCCCACCCCGCAGTTGTGCATCCTCTGCGGCGGCGTCCCACCGCCGTGCAACAGGCGGCGGACGGTGCGTGTCGTCGTCGTCGTCGTCGTCGGCGGTGGCGCCGCCTGTCGACGAGCGGCGGAGAATCATTAGAACGGACGACGACGACGACGACGGAAGACAAAAGAAGCGGAGCTGCGGTCCTGTCGTCGCTTCCCTCGGAACCACCACCACCATCACCATCACCATCACCATCACCATCATCATCAACAGCAGCAGCAGCAGCATCCACTCCGTTTCGTCGTCCGCGGGAAAGGGAGGACAAGGCGCGAGAATTGTGCTCTTTTCCCCCGTTTTCTGCGGCGTCAGCAGCGATGCACCATCACACCTACGGAATGTACCACCCGCACCACCACCACCACCACCAGGTAAGCGACCGATGACGTCACGGCGATGACGCGGTTTTCGACGCACGGTTTCTCTTTTGGAACGGGTACCCGGCGGACGGCGAATGAACGCTTTTCGACGGATGGTCGTCTCTAAATACGTTCGAAGAAGAAGAAGAGGTCCTTAACTTTTCATGAGCTAGTAGGCGAGAGAGAGAGAGAGAGAGAGAGAGAGACAACGCTCCTGTCGGCGAAGAAGACCCCGGCCCTTTTACCCACCCCACCCTACCCATACCCTCCTCCCCCCATCTCCCACCCCGTAGACAAAACGCGCCTATGCGCTTAGATATTAATAAACAATGACGTAACGTCGGAGCGCGCCGAACGAATAATTCAGTACCGAAAAGAAACGGCAAGAAACTTTAAAACAAACTAGCTTCGGACGCGATATGATATCAGATAAAATATCAGAAGAAGAATTTTTACGGTTGATGGCTTTACCAGCGCCTACGGATTAACAACCAGTCCAATTTTCGACTCGCTTACAGTTCTTAATTAGCATTGGAAGCGACAGAGAGAGAGAGAGAGAGAGAGAGAGAGAGAGAGAGAGAGAGAGAGAGAGAGAGAGAGAGAATCGAATCGAATGAAAAGTCGAAGAAACATATAAAATCTATAAAATAGTATAATGCTGATTGTATATATTCATATTTGAATATATTATATTCGGTTAACTGTAAAACATTACAGCTGTGATGATTTTAAAGCGATTACAGTCGCGAGAAAAGGGTCTCTGTGATAGTCTGGTGTACATCCTTATATATCAGGGGTGGGCAAACTTTTGACCTTGGGGGGGGGGGCACATGGAACTTCAGAAATATCCGGAGGGCCGGACTGCAAATTTTAGAATCTAGATTTTAGAAATTTAGAAGTTAGAAAACTTTTTTGAAAACGGAAACGGGTGTAAAAAAAGGGACGCACATAGATATATTATAAGAAATTAGCATAACAAGTAGGCATAAGCAAGACATTGCATGAGCAAGACAAAACCTGCTAGCGAGCTATAATAAAAAATATTATTAACACTCAAAACAAAATTTAATTTCTCGGGCGGTACCGCGGGCCGGTTACAATCTGTCGGCGGGCCGAATCCGGTCCGCGGACCGTAGTTTTCCCACCTCTGTTATATATCCTTATCACTTGAATGACTAGTAACACGTTCAAATGGTTCGGTTGGTGCGTTTTGTGACGGTATATATACGGCGTGCGAAAAACCTTTAAAACTAGTTTATATTTTTCTCTCTTCGTTACTTTAAAAAACTGAACATTTTACGTAAAAGTTTTATCTGTATCGTTTGCCGTCTCTCTTTCAATTTGATTTTGACACCATTTTATCATTACCAGTATATATATATATATATATATATATATATATATATATATATATATATATATATATTGTATATATATCGCTGCATATTTTATATAAAGAAATAAGATAAGGCAAATATCCCTCTCTGAGAAAAAGACTATATATATAGATTAACGTTAAATGATGTTTTAACGTTAAATGATGTTTAATTAACGTGATCGTTAGTATAATCGGTATGCAAAGTTTATTGAAAACTTTTACAAATAATCGGTCGGTGTTTGATAGTATATAAGGGAATAAAGGGATATTAAATTATAGCTTAGGCCTACATGTATACAGGGCCATATTAAGGCGGGGGCTGAGGAGGCTGTAGCTCCCCGGCCCATCATGAAAATAGGCCCACCGATTTTCGAGATAACCTTTTTTGCTTGTCAGCACGATTTGGAAGGAGGGAGATAAATTTTTTTGCTTGTCAGCACGATTTGGAATTGGAAGGGAGATAACCTTTTTTTGCTTGTCAGAGATTTTCAGTATAGGCGACGGTCGTTTTTCTCAGCCCCCTTGCCCACTCGGACCTTAATCCGACCCTGCATGTATAAATTGTTTATGCATAAGTTTGCCAAACACGTAAGTTATATACCAGAGTAAAATTGTCCGTCTTGCACATGTCCATGTCTCTGTACTTACTAGTTCTGTTTGCATTGTGCTGTTTTCTCTTTGTGTTTTTTAATTATTTGTGTTTTGCTGCAGTAAGTGCGATATATAAGTTTTATATATATATATATATATATATATATATATATATATATATGTGTTTTGTGTGTGTTAGTAGCGTGTGATGTGGGTGTTTTAGTTAGTAGCGTGGGATGTATGTATTTTACAAGTATACTATACATGTAGAATTCTGTCAGAATACTGGGGCATTAATTGATATAGGCAGGGACGTGTAGAAAGGATTTAGGTGTAGAGAGGAAGTCAGATGTAGAGAGAAGGATTCAGGTGTACAGAGGGATTCAGGTGTAAGGAGGTATTTACGTGGAGAGTGGGCTTCAGATGCAGGGTCAGTTCTTGTCTACCGTCGACCCGCAAACCTATAATATTAATGAGCATTCGTGAAAAATTTGCGAGCATATATAAGAAGGTGTCCATAATCGATATAGATCGTCATGATTGATTCGAACTTGATCAGTGTGACGAATACGCATATTTATCAAATCTTTTTATGGAACGACCGGAAACCGGTCCGGACATTAATCAATCGCTCCGGTCAGAAAATAAGTCATGATTTAAACACCAGAGCTGTAATCAGAGTTGTCCATGGGTCGATTTTGTAAAACCCAAACACAACCCATCAACTTTCCGACCCAACTCAACTCATTATTTTTTTTTAAATCTGGACCCAACCCAACCCATGGGTTTAACTCAACCCATGGACAACTCTGATTGTAATGCATTACGGTGGATTGAGTTGGGTCGGGTCAAGAAACCCGATTGTTTTCGTAGGTTGGGTCCGAATCATGATAGGTTTAGTTGGGTTTTTAAAAATGGTCCCATGTCCATATATACTGTATTGGATATAACGTACCTCAGATATAAACGTACTAAATTTTACAGAACCACTAAACACGTTATAACGAAGTTCTACTGTAGGCTGATGCATTCACAAGATACATTTATAAAGCTGTTTGATCTCTACCCCCACTACACCGTGGATGCGATAGCAGATGCATTAGCCAGTATTTCAGCCTTAACAGAGAGTTGAATTATTGTAGCCAGTGGCGTAGCCAGGATTTCCCGAAGGGGGTGGAGTTATAGTTCCCATGATTCCCAACTTCGGAGAAGAAATCTTCTCTGACAAGCAAAAAACGATGATTCTCAAAAAGAGGTTATGCGCGGAAAATCCCGACAAGCAAAAAAGGTCGCCAACTATTATTTTATATTATTTTATTTAGGGGTATGTTAGCGCGTACAACTCTACTGATACGCAATAAAAAAAATTGTGGTCGGACAACAGGGTTATTTCTAGAATTATCAATTTGGGGGTGTCGGTATATTTTGGGGATCCATCCATGCCGAAAAAGTCTGACAAGCAAACAAAAGTCATCCCAGGCCCAGATTGTTGGGGGAGGGTGTTGGGGGTTGTCTGTCTCAAATTGGGGGCTGTTGGGGAGGGGGGGGTGTTAGCGGGTGTAGAAATATCCCTGTCGGACAACCAAGGGGAGTGGGTTTAACCCCCCTCTTCTCCCCTGGCCACGCCACTTGTTGTAGCGCCTTTTCTTTTTGTTTTCCTTGTCGCAGACGAGCAACAACGGTCGCGTACGGTCGGCGATGGACGTCTTCCGGTCAATTGACTCCGACCATCACCAGGTGGCGTGCATGGCATCGATGTGCTCGAGACAGGAATTCTACGTGAGTCGGGGGCGACGTCTCATCGTCTATGCATTTGCAATTATACGTCTTCACAATTAAGACCTCCTGCATCAAACCGACACCTCCATCTCCCCTCCCTCCCCTCACCTCCCCTCACCTCCCCGCGTAGATGTCTTAACGTTTGCCCCCAAAATAGAGCCTCTTGGCATTAGGTTCTGCGACGGTCGTTTAAGAACGGTGGCGTCAAAAGATTTCACGGGGTCTTCTGCGTGGCTTTTTTTCTGAAGGAAGATATTTATAGAAGACATCGGTATTTCAACTTGATGGTCTATAGGGATTTTTCACTTATTTTCGAAGGGGTTTGGGCTGAGGGGTGGGAAGAATCTCACCATTAACAAAGAAGTGAAAGTTATTATGCATGTGGCTAAAGTCTTTTAAAGAGCGGGCGGGGGTCTGAGAAGGCGTAAGACATTTGCTTTGACTTCAGACAAAGGATGCGACCAGTGCTGCATCTAAGTAAAGGCAGTGGCGGCTCCACCGGGGGGCCAGGGGGCCCGTGCCCTTATTGAGTGCCTGCCCCCCAGTAGCCCCCCAGTTGGGAGTTGGGACCCTATACTTAATGCTACATACATTAAACAACAAATGGTTGGCCCCCCATGATTAGATGTTGCCACCTCAACGGCCCCCCCACTTGCCAAATCCTAGAGCCGCCACTGAGTAAAGGTAAAGGTAAAGTTAGGTCCCGTACTCGAGTCCGAGCGTTCAGTTCGGGCGCTCTCTCCGGTCTAAGCAAGCAGCGACGTAGTTGGTATAAGCCAGTAATATGGGGTAGGTCGACAGACATGGAGAGATGTGATACATAGCCCAACCTCGCATCGAGGATGGCTAAAGAACAGAACAGAACAGCCATTACTTTTCCTAGACCCACGTTTTACTTCGCAGCTTAAAGCTGTTCCTCAGTTTATACCACCGCCCTTTAGCGAGTAAGGCTGAGTCGACCTTAGGGCTCCTGCGGGAATTGAACCCGCGACCTTCCGCTCCATCGTCCAGCGTTGTTACCACTCATCTAACTTCCCGCCCCACTGCTGCATCTAAGTATGCTTGGACTTTTAGGCAATAGTCAGGCAACGAATCTAACAAGACTCGAGAAATTATTCTTGGCTTCCGGGTTTTCCCCGTGACCGCCGCCGCCGCCGCCGCCGCCGAGACGTCCATGGGTTGCCCAGAGACGTCCATTGATTGGGTTTTTCCAAATTAACGATCAGAAAAGAAAAAGTCATGGTTTAATAAACTGTAAATAATCTGTAACGTATTACAGTGGGTTGGGTTGGGTTGGATCAAGTAAACCTATTATCGGCATGGACTGGGTTGGGTTGGAGATTTGACGGGTTAGGTTGGATTGTGTTCTAAAAAATGGACCCATATGGCCACCGTCTGTTGACGATAGTTACGACCAGAGGCGCAGCCAGGATTCTAGAATAGGGGTACAGCCCCCGTCCAAACTACTCAACGCTTTTGTACAAGTCCCACGACGGGTCCCAGGCCGAATATGCTCCCTCGCTTGCTTACGCGGTGCAACCCGGGTTCTAACTCGTCGGCAAAAGACATCCAGCGCTGTGCTGTCTGTCTTCCGTATAGGATACGACGCACGCAGACAGACCTATATGGGGAAAGAGGAACAGACGAGCACAATCGAGAAAGTATGGAGCAAAGACAGAAGCCAGAAGCGTAAGAATTCGAGAGGCAGGAGAGAGAGAGAGAGAGAGAGAGAGAGAGAGAGAGAGAGAGAGAGAGAGAGACAGACAGACAGACAGACAGACAGACAGACAGACAGACAGACAGACAGAAGAGAGAGAGAGAGAGAGAGAGAGAGAGAGAGAGAGAGAGAGAGAGAGAGAGAGAGAGACAGAGAGAGAGACAGAGAGAGGGAAGCGCGGGTAAAGACGGAACGGCCGAAGGTGTAAAAACACGGGTCATGATTGACGTGGTGCTTAAGGAGAGAAGCGCGTTGTGGAAGCGGGCGGTGTCGACGTGGGGACGGTGGGAGGAGGAGGAGGAGGATGGAGCGACGGTTCCTCGTCTACCATCTCCGCCGTTCCGTCATCTGAAGTGGCTGCTGATGGAGGGCGAGGAGGAGGAGAAGGAGGAGGAGGAGGAAGAGGAGGAGGAGAGGGAGGGAGGGAGGGAGGGGGGGAAGACGGATGCGTCTCCACTCGCAGCGCTCCCGCGGGATCGTCAAAAGTACGGCGGCAGATAGCGCTGATCCAATTGCGGCGACGGTGACGATGGAACCCTAATGGAGGAAAATTAGACGCCGAACGACAGAGGCGACGACGACGACGACGACGACGACGACGGCAGCCTAATCTTTCCCAATGTCCATGTGGATGTTTGTCTTCCTGTGTTTCAATATATGTCTCTCTGTCTGTCTCTCTGTCTGTCTGTCTCTCTCTGTGTCTGTCTCTGTCTGTCTGTCTCTCTCTTTCTCTAGCATATATTACAGTATATTATGCCCTCGGTTCTTAGTTCCCGAAGGACTTATGAAAAAAGTGTCCGGAGACATTAAGAAATTGTGTGGCTAACTCTCGTCCGGTTCGAATATATAATATATATATATATATATATATATATATATATATATATATATATATATATATATATATATATAGGGTGCGGAATGTCGCCAGACTTTTTCAACTTAGATGGAAAGAATGTCACAAAAATCTTGAAGGAAGAAACGTAGGCCTAAATAATCTTATACGTTTGCACTGCCATGCCACTCAGCTTAATATCTGATTCGCAGGAAACATTGCAGAAACTTCTAAATAAATTAGCAATAGAAAGCGAAAAGGAAAGGTTTAAAGATGATTGTAATATAGAAAGACCTTCTGCATGGTGATTAACAAGAGCAAACGTAACACCCACATGCAAAGTAAGACTAAATGGCAATGAAATCAAACAAGAGGCACAGTTCAAATACTTAGGCAGTATGATAACCAGTGGCGGGAAATGTGAGAAAAACACAACAGCAAAGAATAAGAATGGGCATTCTGGGAACTCAAAACGATACCTACAAATACAGTAGGCATATGTTTTACGAGACATGCACAGTTAAGAGTGCTCAGAAGCTATGTTTTGGCCAGTCCTCTTGTATGGAGCAGAGACATGGACTATATTCAAGGTCATGTGGAAAAAAATCGGAAGCCACAGAAATGTGGTTTCTGCGAAGGATGCTGAAGATTTTATGGACGGAAAAGAAAACAAATGAAGAGATCTTGAATGAAATTGGAATAGAAAGAAGTCTGAAAACCAGTCTGATGGTGACACATAATGGAGAAGGAAGGCCTGGATCATTCAGATCATTCCGGCTACAGTGTCGGACACATAATTTGGATCAAATTAAAGAAGCTCGTTCCCATGTTTTTTGTAAAAGCCCTTGCTGGATATAAATTGTCATGAACAATAACAATAATAACAAATTCGGCAATAACCGGAAAGGTGGAAGGGAAAGAGCAAGAGGAAGACAGAGAAACACCTATGTAGAGTGTAGACTGCCTACGAGAAGGAACTGAGGGAATAAAGGAAAATCGATCGAACCCTTTAACTGGGCAACTAAGTGTAACTCAATGTAAAATGGAAAGCGTTACTGGGGCTTAAAATAAGATCGAACAAAGTGGAAATCTATGGTCGCTAATGTAGAAATACTGTACTTAAATACGTAACTGTCTGTAGTCGATTTTGCCTCTCTCTCTCTCTCTCTCTCTCTCTCTCTCTCTCTCAATATAGATATAGTTGGACTATTTGTGTGTTTTTTTAGAGAGAGAGAGAGAGAGAGAGAGAGAGAGAGAGAGAGAGAGAGAGAGAGAGAGAGAGAGAGAGAATGATCAGCCAGTCCCATCGTACTTTACAAGTGACAGAAAAATCAAAAGCAGGGTCCATCCCACCCACTCGTTTGCAAATTCTCTGTCCTTGTAGGCCTATACCCATGCATATGTCTACGAATGAACATTTAAGCGCGCGTGCACGGAATATAGAGAAAGGAAGGAAAGCGCGAACGGGAGAGAGAGAGAGAGGGGGGAGGGAGGAAAGAGGAAGAGGGCGATGCAGAGGAGACGCGGATCGCCATTGTAAATTATGCATGAAAAGTCCCTTCTCATTGAAACTCTCGAAGGAAGACAATGGAGGTAGGAAGAGAGCAGCAGCGGCAGCAGCAGCAGCAGCAGCAGCTCAACACTGCATTGTGCAGAGAGACGCTGTTGTGTATAGAACGTGTATACAATGTGTGGCGACTTGCAGTGTTGCTCGGCGCGCGGTGCATTTGTACATCGCGCAGCGGAACGATCTTATATCTGTTCTTGAGACCGGAAGAAAAACGGTTTCCTTGTATTATAAAAAAATCATTTAAATTATTAATTTATCTCTGCCATAAAATCCAAACTTCCAAAGGTTATCTAAGAATAATTTGGTAGGTCATAATCGCTATGGAATTATTCCGTCATCGGGTTCTTTCAAAAGAATGTGCTTTTGTTTGTCAAGAGTCAATCTTTATGTCTTTGCTAGACCAGTGAGACGACCCGTGTTAGCAATTACTTACAAGAGTCAGTCCATGGATTAGATCACAGACAATAGTGTCAATATTGCTTATACTCATCGATGCTTGGGAAATTCTAGAATATCTAGGTCTATTTCTAGTGGCTTTTGGTAATACTCATTTTATCATCCCATTACTATCTCTTCAGCGTCCCCAAAACAACAACATAAATGCCACATAGGGCTATAGGTGAAAATTAAATTCTTATGCGGAAACTCTAATTTAATAGTTAGTGGCAAACTTTCAACGGGGAAGGCATTGTTGAAAGAGGATTTTCAATGAGTCTACGTTACATCTCATGAATACGTAATAACTGCTTTGAAAACAGGACAGATTGTGAAGAAGACAAAAAAAACTGGGCCTCTAAAAAGTCGAACAAATGAGGACATAATTTGTTTAACGACTATGCAGGTCAGACGAAGGACATCAGGACAAAATAAAGGACTTGTCTGCCTTTTTACGATCACTTGTTGGCATACCAGAGATCGTATTGCACCAGCGTGTTAGGCAATACCGAATTTGAACATTGCCTGAGATAAATGAGGTTTGACAGTAGACTGAGATAAATGAGGCTTTACAGTAGGTCTATAAGATGGTATGGAAAACTTGTTGGCATGCCAGATAGATCGTATTGCACCAGTGTATTAGGCACTACCGAAGTTGAACATCGAGACAAAAAAATGAGGTTTGACAGTAGACTGAGATAAATGAGGTTTGACAGTAGGCCTATAAGACGGTATGGAAAAATTTTCTATTTCCCGATTGATGTTGTGATTTTGATTGCCTGACATCTTACGGCTGTTTTTGACGTTCAATCTAAAGGTTATCGGGCGAATATCGATCTCGATTCCTCTGTACAGAGAAACTTTCCGCTAATTAGATTGGAAGAGTCACGCTCGTGCCAATGGCAGCAAACAGACTGCGGTCGGTCGGTCGGTCGGTCGGTCGGTCGGTCGGTCGGGCCTTCTATGAGTACGAACGGATGGGGGGGGGGTGCGGGCGGAAAGGGCGAAATGCAGCACGAATATGTTTTATGAGGACAGATGGTGCGATAAAAGAGATGAAACAGGTAGCTAGCGTATGTTGGCGGGGAGGGGGGGGGGAAGAGGGGCGATTGCTTGAAGCGCAACAAATAGCGAATTGTGAAATTGTTTTTTTTTTTGGGGAACTTACGGCGGCGACGACAACGCCAACCGAAGAGATAGAGATAATGTATTAAAACGAAAACATGAGGAAAAGGTTTGAAGCGTCGAAAAGAAGCGATAAAAAATGTTTCACTTGAATATGTCGAAAGAAGGAAGAACGTTGTCAAAGCCGCCGAAAACGAACAGCCAAGAAGAAAAAAACTCAAGCCACGCCAATCGAATAATCGTTGAGTGATAATAATAATAATAATAATAATAATAATAATAATAATAACTAATGAAATTTTGATTGCTTCACAGTATATGTTCAGAATGATGATGATGATGATGATGATAATAATAATAATAATAATAATAATAATAATAATAATAATAATGATAATAATAATAATAATAATAATAATAATAACAAGGTTTAGAGTGGTTCAGTAGGGTCTGCCCTGTGTGAAAACCACTGTTTCACTTGGTTGAGGATAGGTTGCTGGGGGGGGTGAGAAGTAGGAGGAGGAGAAGGAGAAGAACATGAGGAGAGTCGATACCCGTAGGAGAATCTACGAAGATTGATATCGTGAAGTTCTCTGTCGATTGCTTTCCATATGGCGCTAAAAGATTGTTGCCTGCGAGTTAAGTTGGCCGTCCAAACACGACCGCCGCCGCTGCAGCCCAAGAAACAGAGGCGGTCCCGGGGCACGAAAGAAATCGGCGCTACACTAATTAGTCTGTTTTTTTGACTGGTTCGGCGACCAACAACAGATGGGCTGGGGGGGCGATCAATTAACGGGCGTAGTGCGCATGCGCGAACCTTATTGGATTCTAATTAAGATCATCCGCAGATCGCCTGACGGACCAATCAGTTGCCAATCAGTTAATCGGCAACGTTGTCAAATCGGTAACGTTGTAACATAGGCTGAAGAGAGTTTCGGCAACAAATACACGGAACGACTGAACGACGATCGGGGAGACGCAGTGGCGGCTCCAGGATTTGGCAAGTGGGGGCCGTCGTTGGGGTGGCAACTTCTAATCATGGGGCAACCATTTGTTGTTAGGTATGTAGTGTTAAGTATAGGGTCCCAACAGGAGGGCCACTGGGGGCAGGCACTCAATAAGGGGAAACGGGCTCCCCGGGTTCCCCTATGGAGCCGCCACTGGGTGGGAGGGGTGGGACGCAGTGGCGGCTCCAGGATTGGGCAAGTGGAAGGGGGCGTTGGGGAGGCAACTTCTAAGCATGGGGCCAATCATTAGTTGATAGGTATATGGTAGTAAGTAGCCTAAAGGGTCTCAACAGGGGGTTACTAAATGGGGCTATAGGAATTCAATAGAGGGCACAGGCACACCGGGCCTCCCATGTGGAGCCGCCACTGGTGGAGGGTGGAGTGCAATCGAAAGTTAGGCCTGAACACATTTTTTTCGAATTTTTGGGTTTTGAGTGAATATTTTAGAAAGGTTCTTGAACAATCTTCTTCGAAATCAGACGACGACCAAAGAGCAAAGTTCAATTTTCACAAAAAATCTTCATAATTTACATAAATCAAATATCTACGCGTATAAGCCTAAACTTATATTATCGGCTCTTCCTACTGATCTAGACCAATACATAGGTTTGTCACATACTTTCCATCTGACTAAGCCCACGCATAATGGCGTACCCGACCTGCTAAGGGATAGAACTTTAGGTTTACTGTCGAGTTTTTGCTTTCTTTGGTTCATTGAACGTACAGTTGATCTGCTTCTAAGGCTGAGCGATGTTCATCTTAACCTACGGTTGCTGCTGTTATCACTGTTATCCAGTATAGGCCTATGGTATTTGCATGGGAAACAGGAAATTCATGGTTGCTGATCCGTGGTGTCATCAACGTATTAATTAAATAACTTATTTATCACGGTGAAACATGCATTAGATAAAGTAAAGTAAAAAAATCTCGTGGATTTCTATAGCGCCTTGGAAAGCAGCACAACAGTAGCTGCTTATTCTTAGGCGTTCAGCCTTTCTTAAAATAGCTATAGGAAAGGTGTGAGATCAGCCAGGCAATAGTCAATATCCGAAGGGCAGTGAGGCTAGGTTGTCACAGCTATGGAGGAAATGATTTAAGAAAAGGAAGGATTTAAGCTTAGATCAGGTATTTCTCAGAAATTTGCATTGGGGGGTGTCCCATAATTGCAAGGGGTGTCGATGTCCAGTGCTTCATCTAGACTCATTGGATCTAGTATAGGGTGACGTGACTATGCACTATACATGAGTCAATCTCAAAATGGATGACATTTTGGAATTTTAAATGAATAGTTTTAACATGAGTCTGTTTTGATGATAGCCAACACCACCCATGGGAAGAGGCGTAGGGCCAGGAGGGGTATCTGTCACAGACCGGGGATGTAACCCTCTGCGGGGTGTAGGAAAAGTTCTGCATTGGATCTTCTTCCCCCCACTGGTTTGCCTCCCAAATGTCACCATGACCGACAATGCAGCGAAGGGTTTTGATTTCTGTTTTAGGGTAGAATGCCCGATTTGCCATCTACCGACAGATATCCAATTCAACTACATCACGTGAGTTACTTGATCTTATCTTCGTTTAAACGAAAAAGGGTTTGCTTCGTTCAAAATTTAACAGCAAGATACCTAATCAACAGCTAGTGCTTTAACTGCGCTTTATCTTTTAATGCGCCATTTTTGCATCACGTTGCATTATAGGCAAAATCCGTGGCCGGACAAAATGTCCGCGGACAAAATGACATGGACACAGAATGTCAGTGGACAAAATGTCACGGACAAAATATCACGGTTTAGGTTTGTGGTTAGAGTTAGGCAGTTAGGGTTACATTTTGTTCGTGACATTTTGTCCGCTGACATTTTGTCCCACGGCATTTTGTCCGCGGACATTTTTCCTAGCATCGTAAAATCACATTAATGCATGACAAGTACGAAAATACGTGAAATGTGACAAATGTTGGTTCAAGAGGGTTTAAAAGCTAACCTTAATGACTATGAATGATGCATTGTTAAACAACACTTTATACTCTGCCAGCTGCCTCAGTGTGAAACGACACAATAATGCAAAGTTAGTCCCCTATATCCTTAACAACTCAAATTCTCAATCATCGTTGAGTCATCGGATGAGGTTTCCATCTAAAGTCTTGGATTTCTTTTCCATGTCAACGGAATTAGGTGCTTCGTGTGTTTTATGGTCCATGTTTTCGATTGCGTCGTCCGTTGATATAGCTAAGGTCCTTTTCCATTCCTGCTTCAGCTTTTATCGTTCTACTAATGAAGGGAAATTTCTTCAAACAAAAAATCGGCCGCTGTATATACAGCGCCTCATAAATCAAATTTCTTCTCTCCCTCTCCCTCCATCTCTTTCTCCTCTCCGAAATAATAATAATAATAATAATAATAATAATAATAATAATAATAATAATAATAATAATAATAATGTTCGATATCTCGATTTCTCTGAATCGTCGACGACATCAACGCGCGAGAAAGCATCGTCGTCTTCATCCATAATTGCCCGTTGGGCTTTGAAGTGGACAGCAGCAGCAGCAGCAGTCGCGAGTATTTATATAGCGCCGTCGTTCCCGTGGTCAGCTGTTGTCCGGTAAGTGCTGGGGTCGCGCCGCCGAACAATATTTCTGTCCGGACCGGCCATTATCGTCGTCGTCGTCGTCGTCGTCGTCGTCGTCGTCCTAACTTTCGGCACTCAACGGCGGGCGACGCAGCCGCCGTTAACCGCGCACGGGGAACGTGATGCCACCGTCGCCGCCGCCGTCGATTGCAGCTCATTCCGCCGGTGCATTAGCGTCATCGGTACGAGTTGATGAGTTGATTTATATGCTGCTGATGCTGCTGCTGCTGGCGGTGTTGTTGTTGTTTTTTTGTTCTTACCGCGTCTGGTGGTCTGTTGAATCGCCATCCATGCAATGTTGCATAATGGCCGGATAGTGGGGGGATATGATCCCCTCCAAAGTCTTAGATTCCCACTCCACCACGACCACCTCCAAAAAATCGCATCCAAGTGTGTAATGTGTCGTGGATGGGAATTTTCTAATGCTCTCAGTCTGCATAAGACCGAAACCAACGCTTTCGCTTGTCTTCTTCTTTATATGTGTCGTCCTCTGTCAGAGAGTTGACAGTCATTTTCCTCCAATTCTCTCTCTCTCTATCTTCTTCTTCTGCCGCTCTTTTAGGGCTCCATACATGGGCGCCCACAGAAATTTTTCCAGGATGGGGCAAACCACATTTTAACACAATGGACACGATTAATAATTTAGCAAGGTTTACAAATTTCAATGTGAAATATTGGTATTTGCATTTTCCAGGTGCATGGGAGGGCAAGTGCCCTCTCTTGCCCCAATGTGCGGGCGCCGACGGCTCCATAGTTCTTTGTGTTTGTCCAGTCAAAGAGGTCGTCCATCCAGCTTCTTCTCGGTCGCCCCCTTCCCCCTTGCTTCCACTTGTCAGGTTTTAATTAAATATACCAATGAGTGCGCGCGAGTTGTACAGTATGTCCAAATTATTTGAAACGTTCGGCCGTTGGTTATAATAATAGTGCATGGAGATGCGCGATAATTACGGTCTTGTTTTAGAATTCCGATTCCTTTCCGCTTAATATTCGTCTAATCATCGACTGCCATTGCTCCGTCACGCATTTCTCGGCGGCTGGTAATGACTGCCACTGCCACTGACGCCGGCGCCGATTGCGCGTGGCATTGTGTCAGAAGTGCTGGATGGCGCTGGCCGTCGCCCGGATTCTCGCAGTGGAATCCGATACTGCGGCCGCGACAACACCCAATCGCCAAACCATCCACGCTCCTCTGCAGATTTTCCCACTGGCGCCCCCGGTTCTGCGCGCGGCGCGCAAGGTGCGCGCATAGGTGGCGCGCTTACCTGGCGGCTACCTGCGATTCGGAGACGACGACGGAAGGGAAGGGAGAGGAGAGCGAGCGAGCGAGCGAGAGAGAGAGAGAGAGAGAGAGAGAGAGAGGGAGAAGAGAGAGTCCATGAAAGTGATAATTGCGACAAAAGATAAACGGTCGATAGTTTCCCATCGTGTTGGCGTCTTCCGTCTTTTGTGTCCGACATTTCCACTTCGTAACCGCATTCGGCATAATGAACATCGCTCTCGGATGAGACAGAGAGGAGGCCACTTGGACGAGAACACACCGAAGCCGAACGAAAACCAATGGCAGACAGACATACAGACAGGCAGACAGACAGACAGACAGACTGACTGACTGACTGACACTGGATTTTCAGTGGTTTAGTAGGATTCTTCCGTGTTGAAAGCCACAGTCGCTCATACAACCTCATCTGAAGTTTCCAGTGGACGATGACGTGCATTGGTAACAACAACAACAACAACAACAACAACAACAACAACAACAACAACAACAATAATAATAATAATAATAATAATGCCAATAATAATAATGAGTTTTGGAGTGGTTCATTATTGTCTGCCCTGTGTGAGAACCACTACTGTATGTTCCACCCGGCCATTTATTCACATTATGGTCTTGCTGTGTAATCTCATTCTTTGTCCTCTTGTCCTCTAGTAGTTTCGTTCCTGCAGTATTCTGCTTCTTTGTCATCTTTTCTTTGCATTGAAGCAAACATTTCCAGAAACCCTTTTCTCCTTGGGACAACAACGACCCCCGTCCTCCCCCATGAAATCTATCGTTGGGGGTATTCGCCAATTTCCTCAAAAGTCGTGCACTAGAGCCGGGCGAAACCAGTCGATAAACCAAAAAAAACATCTTGGTAATTTAGATCGATGAAACGACATTTCGATGGCAAATGGGAGAGCGAACGACGAGGAGGAGGAGCAGGAGGAGCAGGAGGAGGAGGAGGAGGAGGAGGGAGAGGAAGGATTTGACTCTAGATCACTTGAAACCGGATTAGCTTGTTAGCTTCGTGTTTCGGGTTTTTTCCCCGGTCACAGCGGTTAGCGAAGAGCGTCTCTTCTATTGCCTCCTGCAGTCGTTGTTTCCTTTTCGTTCGATGGAAACGACGCCGACATCTTTGTTCCCTTTCGACGACTCGGTCGGTCTAAGCTGGCGGCGGATTAGCGGTCGAAACAGACCGTCTATCCGGGCGCTCCCTAAAGAGCGGCGCTGGAAGGCGAAAATCTTCGGTGGCCGGGGTGCGGGGGCGGGGCGGGGGTGGAGGTGGGGCGGGCGGCGGAGGCATCTCACCGGTTGATCGGCCATGTTCGCTTGGATTTTCTAGGTAAATCGAGTCAAGAATCTTGTCTGACGGGGCAAAAATATCCCATCACCCGCTAATCCCCGTCACTCGCCGCCGCAGAAGAGGAGGAGGAGAAAGAGGAGGAGGAGGAGTACTGGGTGGGGATCGACCGCCCCCTTCCCCGCCTCTCTCTCTCTCTCTCTCTGCCCCCATCCTCTTCCTCCTCTTCCGTAGTCATCTTCGGTTGGTAGAAGATGGCGCCGGTTGAAATAAGATAAAAGAGATTCTCTTCGAAGTAATCCCGTCCATGTTAGATGTGTCGTTTTTCTCCTGTGCCATTCAGACGGTCAGCGAACTGGGATCGATACTAAGCAAGTGAGTAAGTAAAATCTCGTGAAATTCTATCATCGTCATCATCATCATCATCATTTCCTCTTTCCTTCAGTCGTTGAAGATATGGTGACATGCTATCATGAATGCAGTTCTTTCTTTTGATGTTTTGTTGCCGATGCTATAGTCTACGGCACGTCCAAAAGTACAGTAGTGTAATACACCGCAGGATAGCTGCCTAGTCGATAGCAGCAAGGCAGACACTTCTAGTGCGTGGCCAGTGCCAATGGGAGTGAAAATATTGTGTAAAAATGAACTGATAACAATTATTATAAATACACATCAAGTGATAACGTTGTCAGTTAGCGTAGAGACGTTGATTTCCAATAAGAACTTAACGAATCGATTGATAGCTAGCTTATTATTCAATACGAAGCGGGTGATATTATGAGCAGTTGAATTTGGCCCATCTCAACGGGTCCTTCGGTGTAATGAGGCTATATACCATATACCATGAAGTAAGTAAGATCTCGTGAATTTATATAGCCCTTCTGGCGGCAGTAGCTGCTTTCCATTCTGGGTGCGGGCTTCTAGTGAAGCCTCGATGGCGTTATGCGCTGACCACAGTGACCACTGACCAGTGACCACCTTGCAGTTCAGGATGAAGGCATTTCGGGCCCTGGGCTAGAAATTGTATGGGTCTATGACGCCCTCTGTTGCCACGTTTCCCGACGCATCTGTACTCCACTCCACATGCGACCCGATCACTTCCTTACCATCTCCACCCTCGAAAAGTTATTTCAGTCTGAATAAAGGGTTGAAGGAGCTACAGCGGTTCTCAACATAGGAAAAATTCTAATAAACTACTTAACACACAGTTATTATTATTATTATTATTATTATTATTATTATTATTATTATTATTATTACTAGTAGTAGTAGTAAAAGTAGTGGTAGTAATAGTAGTAGTAGTAGTAGTAGTAGTAGTAGTAGTAGTAGTAGTAGTAGTAGTAGTAGTAGTAGTAGTAGTAGTAGTAGTAGTAGTAGTTTTAGTATTAGTGGTGGTGGTGGTGGTAGTATTAGTACTGTAGTAGTTGGCACCTGATGCAGCATCCCTAGGTGGCGCTGCAATTAAGTAGCAGGTACTGTATTTAAGCTGCGCACCTGAGTTTGGCTGTTAGGTAATTAGGAATCGGCCGATGCTTCTGTGCGTCGTGAACCGGCGCTACAGAAGTTGTCGATTGAGTCGACTGTCTGTGGCTCTTATGTCGACTGTCAGCGTTGTGAAGGTGCAAAGTCAAGTCCTTCCCGAGCTCTCAAAGCTAACCTCAAGACTGCTTCGGCGGTGCTGATCTCCGTTTCAGGGCCCTCAAAAGGGATATTTTTACACCCCCTAAAATCCTCCCCATTTGAGGCCTGCACCTCCAACACTCCCCCATCCCAGCTATGGGATTACCTTCTTCTGCTTGTCAGACTTTTTGGCAGGGAACCCCCAGAAATTACGGACATCCCCTCAATTGATAATCCTAGAAATAACCCTGGCCCTCAGCCAGGTGACTGGTGCCTATTACATGACCCGGGGCGAGGGTTCTCGTGCAATGCGCCCGTTTACTCCGCAGACCAATCTGCCACTCAGTTGCCACCACCGCCATCTGGCGAATGAAGGCCGAGTCGACCTGAGGGGCTCCTGGGGGGGTATCGAACCGGCGACCTTCCGATCTGGACGCCAATGCCGTTACCACTCGGCCAACTCCCCGCCCCGCTCGCTGCGAACGCTCAAGCGCCGCTAATTGCCGAGCGACCGCTGGATCGACTGCGTTCGACGCGGATTTCACTAATCGTCTGTGAATTATTTCAGACCGGTCTGTTCGGAACACTCGACGACGGTCTTTACGGTCACCAGGAGGCGCTGCAGGCCGCAGCGGCCGCCGCCGCCGCCGCCGATCCGATGGCTAAAGTCTCCCCCACTCCATCCATCATGAAACTCGACGCCGGCTACGGCGGCGGTGGTGGGGGAGGCGGAGGAGGAGGAGCGGGAGGTGCCGGGAGGAGGAGGAGGAATCTACGGCGACCTTTCCTCTTCCGGCGGTGTCCAGGTCTCGCGGACTCAAATGGCGCCGATCCACGGCGCCTTCGGAGACTCGGCGCTCGAAAGCGGGGGTTGCGTCGGGATTCCAGGAGGGTCCGACATGGGCGCGTCGGCGGCCATACCCCTCGGCACCCAGTCGATGTACCACTCGGTATACGCGGCGCATCAGAGAGGAGGAGGAGGAGGAGGAGGAGGACCTCCTGTACACCATCTCTCCGGACACCACCACCAGGTGGTGGGGGCGTACGGCGGCGGCGCCTCCGAACACCCCGCCAACCTCCACAGCGGCGGAATCCAACAACAGAGCCACCATCATCACCACCACCACCAGCTGCACGGGGTCGTGTCCTCTCACCCGCTGCACGCGCACACCGTCGTCGAGAACCTGACGCCCGACTGCGACACGCGCGAGCTCGAGGCGTTCGCCGAACATTTCAAACAGCGACGGATCAAGATCGGCGTGACGCAGGCGGACGTCGGGTCCGCCCTCGGGAAGCTCAAGATCCCCGGGGTCGGGTCGCTGTCGCAGAGCACCATCTGCCGGTTCGAGTCGCTGACGCTCAGTCACAACAACATGGTCGCCCTGAAACCGGTCCTGCAGGCGTGGCTCGAGGAGGCCGAGAAGTCGGCGAGGGAGAACCGGCTGCGCAACGAACTGTTCAACGGGACCGGGGCCGGCGCCGGCGGCGACAAGAAGCGCAAGCGGACGTCGATCGCCGCGCCCGAGAAGCGGTCGCTCGAGGCGTACTTCGCCATCCAGCCGCGACCGTCCGGCGAGAAGATCGCGCAGATCGCCGACAAACTGGATCTGAAGAAGAACGTCGTTCGCGTCTGGTTCTGCAACCAACGCCAGAAGCAGAAGCGCATGAAGTTCTCGGCCGTCTCCCTCCAGGGACCTCACTAGACTTCGGACACGAATAGAAGGAGAAGGAGGAGGACGAGGAGGAGGAGGAGGAGGAGGAAGATGAGGAGGAGGAGGAGGAGGAGGAGGAGGAGGTGGAAGATGAGGAGGAGGAGGAGAAGGGGAGGAAGAAGACGAGGAGAAGAAAGAGAAGGAGGAGGAAGAGGAGGAGGAGGAGGGAGAGGAAGAAGAGGAGGAGGAGGAAGATGAGGAGGAGAAGGGGAGGAAGAAGACGAGGAGAAGAAAGAGAAGGAGGAGGAAGAGGAAGAAGAGGAGGAGGAGGAGGGGGAGGAGGAGGAGGGGGGGAGGAGGAGGAAGAGGAGGAGGAGGAGGAGGAAGAGGAGGAGGAGAGGAGGAGGAGGAGGAGGAGGAGGAGGAGGAGGAAGAGGAAGAGGAGGAGGAGGATGGAGTAGGACGCAGTCGACGGAACAGCCTACACAGAGTTGTCCATGGGTCCATTTTTTTAGAACCCCATTCCAACCCAACCCACAAAATCTCCAACTCAACCCATCATGCCGGTAATAGTGTTACTTGACCCACAACCCAACCTAACCCACTGTAATACAGTACAACCATGACTTATTTCTGACCCAAAACTAACCCACCATTATTATGGAAAAGTCTGACCTAACCCAATCCAACCCAACCCAACCCATGGGTTAACCTAACCCATGGACATCTCTGAGCCAACACTGTAAAAATCGGTTTCACGTTTTTAGACTATAAGGCCGTTTAAATACAGTACAGTAGGAACCGGAGTCGGGTATATAAATTATAATAATTACTACCGCGGTTGTCGTTGTCGTTTTGTCGTTGCCGCGTTGTCGTCGTACAACGCGCTTCGGGTGAAGATGCAGCGCACGGTGGCGCGAAGATGGTGACTGAATGATTAAAACGCAACGACAACTCCTCTAGAAGCCATGCAGTTGATGAGACTGAGTTTCTACGAGCAATTTGAAAGAGAAACGGTTTAGAGACAACGATTCTCCCCGCATAGACGGCATTGTTGTTGTTGTTGTTGTTGATGATGATGATGATGACGACGACGACAATTATCGGTTACTACGCCAATTGGTAGACGTTTCTCATGGCGATTTATAAAATTAATACGAAAAACGAATTTACTGAAACAGGCGTAAGACGTTTTCGCGCTATAGAAATATCTTCAATTGTATAGATATTTAAAATTCTTTGTTAATTTTAATCACACGATTTTGTTACCGAGTGTCTACTCTGTCTGACTGCATGTATCATTTAGCGATATGAACGCAGTCAGTGTTTATTCTAGCCACCTTGACATTGGGGAGAGTTTGAAATGTTTGGGGGACAA
The DNA here is from genome assembly GCA_018105865.1 of Metaphire vulgaris. NCBI lineage: Eukaryota > Metazoa > Annelida > Clitellata > Crassiclitellata > Megascolecidae > Metaphire > Metaphire vulgaris. Next base: position 6,880,353 of record CM030855.1, read on the forward strand.
GATTTGTCTCTCCGCGCTTTTTTTTTTTTTGGGGGGGGGGATTTCCATCCCCTAAGCCAACATATACAAATTTTTTGCGGGGGGATTTTAAAACTTGGAGGGATTCTCCCCAAACAGGCCTAGAATAAACACTGAACTCAGTATAGGACTACAAACGGGTCTCGCTTGCGCAGATTTCAGCATCAGTTGAAAGTTAAAAAATTCCATTTGATTATACAGTAGAGCTTCGTTATAGCGTATACTCGGTTATAACGTACCGCAATGTACGATCCCGCGTATTCAACATAACGTACCTCGGATACAACGTAAGCTTACTGAATCTTACAGACCCGCTAAGCACGTTATAACGAAGTTATACTGTATCTTGTTAGATGACCTGGCAGAGTTTTGCAAATCATAACTCGCTTTTTTCGCATCTAAGTCGTCTTGCGTCGCATCTGTTTTAATCAGCAATTTCAAGCAATCTGAAGACTGCTACAAGCACACCTAAGTATAGAATAAGAGAAGAAAAGACGGGTGGTGGTGGTGGTGGTGGTGGTGTAACCATAATTGATCATGGACGATTTCTTACCCCTAGTACGGATCTGAAAATGGTGTATACATCATCGAACCCACACCCCCACCTCACTGGAGTTCGATAAACTAGTGGTGGAAGTCATTGTGCATAAAGATACAGACTTAGAGGCAGTGTTTATTCTAGATATTCTCTGTGGCCCCCTTTGAAATTGGGACCCCAATTTTTTTGACATTTTGGCAAGTAGTAAACAACAAATGGTTTGCCCCCATGATTATTTGCCTGCCCTGATTTTTAAGGAAAATTTTTTTTCGCCAATGTTTGTGTTATTTAGTTTTTACCCCACCAATTGGCTGGAAATAGGTAAAAATACACTGGAAAAAGCAAATGCTTTGATAAAATGACTTAGAAGCAAAAAAGGTTTATTCAAGATATTCTCTGGGGCTTTCCAGGTCGAAAGTGTTTTTGCCCCTGAAAAACAGTGAAATGACATTTTGGCAAGTAATAAGACCTCCCCATTGTCTGTTCCCCCCAAAATGTTAAACTCCCCCACACAATGTCTAGGTTGCTAGAATAAACACTGCTTAGAGGGAACTCTTGGAAAAAGGATATCATTTGAATAAGTGTTAGATTTCCCGAATTAATAAACGCCATCCGCTTTCAAAAACCCGAGAAACGAAAAGATATTATTGGCTGCTCTGATTAACCCCTTAACTGGGCAACTATTTGTAATTCAATGTAAAATGGACGAGCGTTACTTGGGGCGCACAGTTAAGGGGTTAACACTGCAGTATATTTTACATTCAACAAAACTGTTAAAGTCAAATTTGGCAGAATCGCCGGAATTTCTCTGAGTGTTCACATTGAAATAGTTTCTTAATTAACCCCTTAACCGTGTATTTAACTGTAACTCAATGTAAAATGGACGGATATATCTGGATCCCCAGTTAAGGGGTTAATATTTCATGAAAATCATCTTCCCAAATCATCTGCTAGCCATTTGAATTCTAAAGCGTTCCATTGTCGAACAATTTCGTTAAACCGCCCCCCTTCGACCATTCTTTATCAGGTCCCCTTTCACAGATCAGAGGAGGCCCGAGCCATATGCAAATCGTAGGTCCCAGGGGCGTAGCCAGGAATTTGATTTGGGGGTATAATGCGATTGGGGGTATAAATCTTTAAAATCGTCGAAAATCTTTAAAAACTCATTAAAAACTTTAAGGTAGCCTGATTTTTGGAGATATATGTACCGATAAACTCGCTTTCGTTCGATGTACCCCCGTCGCTACGCCCCTGGTATGTCCCTCTGTCCTCTAACTCTTGATTTGAATCTAACGCTTTAACGAAATTAGAAAAATCAATTTCTACAGGTCTACAATTTTGAGGCCCGGGTTAAGTGTCTCGCCTGCCCGTCACCCCGTCTGATAGGACCTGTTTTTTACTGGGTATACGCTTCAGACGATACACCCACCTCCAATCGACAACACACTCGCTAGATGGCGCATTACAATCGCATGCCATATAGGCTTAATTACAAGGGCGGCGCTGGGTTTTGCTGGCTGGGTGGGTCTAATGCAATCTACACAACCAGGAGCCCGCTCAGACTACCCTTCCCCCCAAAATCAAAGTTTCTCCGCGGATTTGCACGATTTGCTCGGGTGTCCCCGCCCGAGGCTGGGTGGGTCTGGACCCGCGGACCCACCCCCTAGCGCCGCCCCTGCTTAATTATATAGTAGAACGTCGCTGTAACGGACTCGGTTATAACGTGCCCCGCAACGTGTGTGTGATGCGCTACCGTATTGGATGGTATTAGATATAACGTACCTTCTATAATTATAACGTACTAAATTTAACAGACCGCTAAGTGCGTCATAACGAAGTTCTACTGTACGACGTACGAGACGATGAATTCTGTGGAAATCTGTGGTAGGCGGTGTGAATGGGGGAGGGGCGGGTGGAGGAGGTGGAGGAGAGGAGGAGGGGAGGAGGAGGTGTCGTGGTAGAGAGGTCCGTGACGTGGGCGTCACTCGCTCCATCAGTCAGCGCGTCACTTCCTGTGGAGAAATTCCGGGCGACGGAATCGTCACTCGACGGCGGTGGCGATGGGGGGAGGGGGAGGGACGTGACGCGCCGGTCGCCGTCGTCAGAGGGCGCCAAGATCCTCCTCCTCCGCCGCCGCCGCCGCCGCCGCCGTCGCCGCCGCCGATGACGCGCCCGAAAAAGAGGCAGATGCACGCGACGATCGTCGAGTGAGAGATGAACGTGAATTACTGCTTCCGCTGCTGTCGGCCCACATCCTCCCACTCCACCCCTCCACCGCTACCCAACGCTACTCTCTCTCTCTCTCTCTCTCTCTCTCTCTCTCTCTCTCTCTCTCTCAGTATCTTTTTAGGCTACTCTTTCTCTTTCTTCATTTCGTTTTCTCCTTCTCTGTCTGTCTGTCTGTCTGTGTCCTTCTTACTCTCAATGTCTCTTTTTCTCTTTCTTCCTTTCGTTTTCTCCTCTCCTCCTTTCCTCTGTCTCTCTCCTTCTCTCTCTCCCTTCCTCTCTGTCTGTCTGTCTGTCTGTCTCTCTCTCCCTCTTTGTCTGTCTGTCTCTCTCTTTCTCACTCTGTCACCTGCGTTATCCATTAATTTTACGACTTGCGTCGCGCAGTGACAGCGGCTCGCCTTGCGTCCGAATCGAAGTACATTTGGAATGGCGGGTTCTGGCTGCGCGGAAGGGGTTCGACCAGAGGAGGAAACGAGGAGGGAGGGAGGGAGACTGACTGTGCACGGTTTTTAACGGGTGAATTTCGGAGAATCCGGGGCTTTCGAGTGCGAAATCTGGAAGCGACCGGAAACGGAAAGTATTCCCCGTCGAATGTTATCGCACCGATGTCTCCTCCAAACCTCTTGCATTCAGTTTTCCCCAGATGGCCATACGGCGAATCTACATTTGAAAACGAGTCTGCACTCTGCACTTAAGCTTGCGGTCGCATCACAGCGGACGAATTTTCAGAAGTGGATCAACGAATTCAATTTGGGAACATTTCGTGTTTCATGTCCCACAATGCCTTGCGCCGCCCCTTCCACGTGGAGTTATGCATGCTGCTGAAATTATTTAAATGGAAGAAAAAAACAACACTTGCTTATTTTATTCGTGTCTTCATGACTTTTTGGCTTTTGCCATCATGAGAAATTAGAAATTGTCTGGATGGGTTTGGGACATGAGCGCTCAAACATTGGGACAAGAGGGGGCACTTACCCCTGGAAAATGTAAATCTATTTTCATAACTAACTATAATTTGTTTCTAGCCAATATTTTCACACTACTGTTAGGCCTACACCAAGAGAAATTGAGAAACTTAACTTTGACTAAGAATATTGGAATTGAAGATCTTGAAAACTATATAGGCCTACATCAACCGTGGACATTATTATGTTTCCCCTCCTGGAAAATTTATATGTGCGCCACTGATTGGTACTCTGTGTCCATCGTAGGTCAATCTCTGCGAATTTGCACTTCCGAATGCCAAATGCAATGTTCTACAACCGCGGGTTTTGGATGCATGAAGCCAGTGCCAGGAATTTTTGGTTGGGGGGCAAAAGGGGTCCGGCGTGTCAGATTCCTTACCTACCCCGACCCCCCTCCTACACAAAAAACTTTCTCACCGGATTTGCGCGAATCTGGTAGGTGGTCTGGGGCAGGTTGGGGGAGGCAGTTTCCCCATTTGCCCCCCCCCCGTGGCGACGCTAATGCATGAAGCAGACAAATGGGTTTCGACGAACGATTGGGACTCGGAATTATGGATCAAATCAGCCGAACGTTTGGAAAACCACTTAATGAAACTTAATAATAATAATAATAATAATAATAATAATAATAATAATAATAATAATAATAACTATAATAATAATAATAATAATAGTGTAGTAGTAAAATGAGATCAGAAATATCCAGACCTAAAAAGTAGGGCACTAAAATCCACATCCCAGGCAGTCCTGCCTCTCCTTTCTCCAAATCATGGGCGTAGCCAGGAATTTGATTTGGGAGGGTATAAATATTTTGGGTGGGTGAAAATCTTAACTATACACCGCATAAGCCATATATAAACCACATATAACCACATGTAAATCACATTAAAAAAAACTTTAAGGTAGACTGATTTGGGGGTATATATACCGATATACTCCCGTCGCTACGCCCCTGCTGCTAGATCCTTGTGGTTTCCTGCCCTAACGTTGTCAAGAAAGTTAAATACTTTTAGTATTTAAATACTATTTAAATACTTTGTCCAGTATTGTTTCAAAGTATTTAAATCACTCTTTGGAATTAAGTATTTAAATAGACTATTTAAATACCCGTAGAGTATTTAGATGTAATTAACAATTTAAATGCAAAAGATTTATTGCCAATTTTCAGGGTGTATAAATTATAACATTTCTCCTATAGATCAACTAACAGCAGACCCCTAGCTGATTTCCCCAGCCTTGAACAGTTTCCCCCGGAGTCCAGTGTCTAGATTGAAATTGTTAGAAATAATTTTGTCTAACAAATGTTTCCATTCCTTCAGCCAGTAGTCGCATTTCCTACATAATCAAGTACAATAAAAAGTATGACTTATTTGCCAGTATTTAAATACATGGGTTTTAAATACTATTTAAATACTACGTGAGAACCAAATTTATGAAAGTATTTAAATACTTTCATGAAATTTATGACAACACTGCCTGCCCCTATTTTCCCAGAAATTTTGAGAAAGTTTACTGTACAGACATAACAGCAGCCCCTAGCTGACTTCCCATCACTCTTTGATAATTATTCTCTGTATACTGTCTATTTAAACACTGGGCCTATCCCTGCTACAGTCCCATTGAGCACAACTAAAAACAAATCACCACAGCCAATTACAGCTGCAGACCAGTGTTTAATCTAGCCTACTTCATCAACTAACAGCAGAGGGCTGGTCCAAGAAAGAAAAACTGTTTAGTGAAGGGTTGTGGACAAATGGAACAGTTTGGACGAGGTGAAATTTCCTGGGAAACAGTGAACGGATTCAAAGGCTATCTAGATAAACTAGGTTATTGAATGCAGATGCCCGCAACACCAGGCCCCTGTGCAGAAGGGCCGACGAGCCACTGTCCAAGTCTTAAAATTCCTGATGACCTATTTCTGCTCGTTATTATTATTTTTTATTAACGCCGTTATTACTATTAAAACTAGTGATGACATTTTTTCTGCTTGTCACCGTTTTTCACGCTCTTTTGATCTCCTCGCCGGTGTCTAGACCCCTACACTGTTCTAACCCCTATGCATTTTGTCTGGCGACCATTCCTTTTTGCCAGTGTCATTACTGTTAATAATACATCATCAACACATGACCCCTCCAGGTCGCCGGGCCCATGGTTTACTCTGTCCCGCCCCTCTTTCGGCGACCCTGGCAGTGGCGGCTCTAGGATTTTGGCATACTACTTCAACCGTTGGCAGCCCAACTATAGCTGACTTCATGGGGGCCAACCATTTGTTGTTTAATGTATGTCCGGAGTCTAGATTAAACACTGGGTCCCAACTGGGGGCATTGAAAGTTACTAACTCTCAAAATCACCACAGAGGTGACAGCTGCAGACCAGAGCCGCCACTGACTCAATGGGGACACGGGCCCTGACCTACGGGGAGCCGTTACTGATGAGCTTAAATCCTTCCTTTTTCTTAAATTTGAAATTTCCATAGCTGTAACAATTTCCTCCAAGGGCAATCACTGCACAGGAAATGTTGACTATTGCCTGGGCTGAACCCTCTCCCCCAGCCTTGTCACCGGGCCCCTGAGTCCAGTGTCTAGATTAGCCACTGACAAGTCTTAAAATTTTGTCTGACCATTTTTCAGCTTGTCGTGCATTTTTCCTTGTTAATTCCGACAAAAAAACTAGTGATGACATTTTTCTAGATTAGACACTGTTTTAACGCTCTTTTGATCTCCTTTTGTCTGGCCGGCCCTCCATTACTTCAGCCAGTAGTGCATTTCCTCCTTTTGTTAATTACTGTTAAAAACACATGACTTTTGTCTAGATTAGGTCACTGTTCTAACTTGCCCTACCCTTTTGTCGGCGACCCATTCCAGTTCAGCCAGTTTGGCATTTCCCGTTGTTAATTCAATCATGGGGGCCAACAATTTGACTTTTAATCTAGAGCATTAGACACTGGGTCCCAACAGGGGGCTACTACATTTTGTCTCAAGGGGGCATTCCCCCAGCCAGTAGTGGAGCCGCCACTTGTTAAATCCTCCTTTTCTTAAATCATTTCTTCCATAGCTGTAACAACCATGGTTTAATCGGATATTGAGTCTATTGCCTTTCTGATGTCAAATTGTTATGGCTATTTTAAGAAAGGCTGGGTGCCTAAGAATAAGCAGCTACTGTCGTGCTGCTCCGTAAGGCGCTACATAAATTCACGAGATTTTACTTACATAGGCCTAATAAAAAAAAACTATTATCCATCTGGCGAACGTTAGTTGAAAAACTCGTCTAAGTTCTGAATAAATGGAAAATAAAAGCTATGATTCAATTTGAATGAAAATATGGCAAAGGTATTAGGCAGAATTACTCATATTTTGCCAAATAAGACAAAAGGATAGAAATACATATTGAAATTTCGTAAAATTATCTTTTTAAAACTTTGCCAGTAACATACCTTTGTTACGCGTCATAAAAATCCTATGAGTATTGCAAAATCGCTTAACCGCTAGGTAACTCTGCTCCAGAGGCAAAGATTACCTATTGTTATTGCAGTTTCAGAGCAAAATGGTCTAATCAGTATTTTCAAACGAATTCATTGCCATATCTGTTTCAGTCAAGAAATAAGTGCATTGAAACATCAATTTTGACATTAGAAAGAGGGAGGGGCTAACGCGTTGTGACGTCATTTTTTAGGGGTCTGACATTTGTGACGAGGGGAGTGGTCAAAAAACTGCCAAAATCGCGTGACGTCATTTATGGATGGCCCAAATTAGGTACCTGCTTCGAAAGCGCCATAGATATTCACTCAACTAAGTATCAAATGCGATCAACAGTATGTTGATTAACTTTGGTGAAATTTATTGGATTTGGTTGCCTGTGGTAATCACAATAAGAACCAATTATTCTTTCAACTACAACAACAGATTTGGGCAAAAACGTCTGAATGATTTCCAACTCTAGATATGACCAGTGGCGGTTCCAGGATTTCTTGGTGGGGGATGAAACGAATTCATAGGAAGTTGGTGGGGTTTTGAAAAAGTAAGAAAAAAATAAATAAGCTTTGCTAAAAAGACTGACAAAAGAGAATTTTCCCCCTAATTTTACTACACTTTTACCGAAAAATAGGTTGACAAGCGAAAAAAGGTTATCTGCAGTTTTCACCCGTAGTTTTACTAGACTTTTACAAAAAATAGGTTTCACAAGCAAAAAAAGTACGATGGGAGGATGCATCCCCACTCATCTCCCACGTGGAACCGCCACTGGATATGACATATCTCGAGTTCTCCAACCCAGTTAGGCCTCTGTTATCCAGCGAATCAAAGTCTGAAGGCAGAATCAAAAATACATTGAGGTAACATGTTCTACCTATTTACCGGAACAAATCGTATGTTCTGAGGACAGTCAGTCAACTCCGGGTAATTGCTGATTTTGCGAATATATTCTCCGACCATTCCCTGCACTCTTCCTTTACTGACTAGCTCTTCCTTCTGTGCTTTCGTCCACTTGTTTACCGTATTTTTTGTTCAGCACTCGTTCGTGCTCGATTTCCCATGCAGCATCGACTGCGCGCTTTTTCGCATGTCGGGCCAGTCTTTCCCTCTCCGAATCCACTGGAACTCCGTGACGTACGTTGATCGTCGTGTGATTGCTGACGACACGGACGTCGATGAATTTTACGACGTCGAGCGCCAAGTGAACCGGATGAAATGTGATGTTGATGTCCGGTAGCGACTCGTCGGCAATCTCGAGCAACTGTTGCATGTGCTCAACGGACGAGACAATCGAAGGCTTGACAAAATGATAGACAATACGACCATGTCCAGTGTACTGCCGACCGACGACAATTGACTCGTTGAACAGAACAGTAACAAGACTTGCAGTTGCCTCGCTCGACGATCCAAGCATATTAACGCTGATCTGTCCATTGTTACTACTGGATAGCACGATACCCGAGCCGAACAGGAATCGCAGTTTTGTAAATTCATGTCCTAGCGTCGGCAACTCTGCGCCGTTTGTCATAAGAGCAGATTTTGGTACAATAAATAACTCCCTGAAATTTGCAATGTCTCTGTCGAAGGCACATTGAAATGAAGATGTCGTCTGGTAAAGCTGCGCATCCGCTCTGGCTGTGACAACGCCCAAATGCTTTGCATGGACGAGGCCCTGGAAATTTATTCCGGGAACTAGTACATCGTAGTTGTAGCCGAGCTTCCACATCCAATCAGAAATATCTACAACAGTCGCTGCATTAAATTTCAAACAGCATCATCACCTGCATGACTTTGCTACCACTCAATGAAACACAAACATTTAATTGCTACAACTCTAAGGCAATTCCACTGCCATCTTTCCACATCAAAATTATTTACAAAACAGATCAGCCAATGCAACAATATTATGATTATGATACATTATACTAGATAATTATCAGGATATTAGTAAATGACCTCTGTCACTCGTTCACAAAAATATGACTCTGAATGGAAAATGGATATTAGTATTCATTTCACAATCTCTCTATCTAAATCACTGTTTTCCAAACTGTAAACCAAACGCCAAAAAAGTGGCCGCAGGGCTTTCATTCTAACAACAGAAAAGCAAAATGCTAAAAATTATGATGGGAAACATAAAGTGTAATTTTCTAATCAATACCACAATGTCAAAAGCATCTTGAAAGTTGGCAAGTAGACTTAGGTTTTAAGAAATGTAAATGCCTTCCAATCCTTCATACAAAGCTTATATTAAAATAATTGTTTTATCACTTTGCTTTTCAGTTTACAATAAGTTTGCAGGCCTGGTATCGCTCCTGTAAAAAGTCGCTGAAGCTGACTCAGCCATGATTTCCAAAACCCTGTGCCCAAACCCTGGCTGCCATATTCTGCCAAATATCCAAAAATTAACCTTATTTCGTAAGCTAACGATTTCTATCAAAGATAGCAGACCGTGAGGACCATTTTGCTCTGACCTCCTAATAACAAATCACGTAATCTTTGCACCTTTATTATATCGACCTAGCAGTTAAGACTTGACTTTTGATCATACTCATTGGTCGAAGATTTTTATCCGAACCAGGCGTAACAAAGGTCACCTGTTAAACCGCAAACACTGCAATTTAAAAAGATACTGACTTTACGAAATTTCAAACAATGTATTTCTGACTCTTTTTGTCATATTTGGCAAAATATGAAAAATTTACTGCAGCTGATAATGTCACAATCAAATTTTGACATCATTCAAATTGAATCATAGCTTTACTTTTCCATTTATTCAGAAACTTAGACGGGTCCTTTCAACTAACGTTCGCCAGATGGCTAAAAATTTTTTCCCCTAAAGTGTAATTTTCTAATCAATACCACAATGTCATCAGCCTTAACCGTTGGCTCATCGAGTTAGGTTTTATAATGCCATCTGCCACAATTTTCATACCATTCTTTATTAAAATGATTGTTTTATCCACTAAGATCCAATAAACTTGCTTCCACACCATTCTTCAATATCATCACACCATTCCTTGTTTGGTCTCCCTGGCTTATATGGCACCTCCAAATTAACCTTATTCCAAACATTAGAGCTTTGATCTTTCTGTCCTCTTTCATTCTGCATATGTGTCCGAAAAGTTGGAGTTTACCTTTGTTTTACGCATTTTACGGGCATGGTTTGTTTGGGCAGAATTCTCCTGTATAGTTCTTCATTTGTTTCATTTTTTCACTACTACATCCGATTAGCAATATTTTTAGAAAAATTTATTGAGTCAAAGGCTTAGTATTTTTCTTTCCAGGTCTTTTGTGATGGTCCATTTTTCTTCCATATAAAACATAAAGAAGATACAGATTTCAGTAATTTTCTTTTTGTTTCAGTGCTTATTGATTTGCTTTTCCAGATCTTTGACCATTGCCTTCAAAGTTGATCTTAAGCTCTTGCCTGCTCATTCTTAAATGATATCTACTTGTCTGCAGTCTAAGTCATCTGTCATTATCCTGTTTCCAAGATAGGTAGATCTGTCCTAATCTAAACATGCGTGCTATTTAAAATGAATTTACTTTAATTTTTCTTTTGATCTCTTTGTCTCTAAACACCATTGTCCATTGGTCTTCTCAATGTTTATCGACAGTCCATAGCGCCAAAATTCATTGCTCCAAATTCCAACCAAAGTCTGTTACGGGTACGGGTTCCAGATCATCTTCATTTCCCTCTAGGATGTCAATATCATCAGCAAACCTAAGGTTGTTTAAAAAAGAAAGTCCCTGAACTGTTATGCCTTTTGCTGTACCCGCACATCTTGAATTTGACCATTTTGCTCTTTCCAGGTCTTGATGAAAACCATCGTTATGATATCAACCTATCTTAAGCGTCTTGTCCCTCTGCTTGTTTTTTTACCATTCTCCAAGTTATCCGTTACTGGCAAAGCTGATCTTGAAATTTATATGTATTTCTGTCTTTTAACAGTTGGCAAAAAAATTTTGGTCCACTCCATATTTTCATTCAAATTGAATCATAGGTTTTTTTTTGATTTATTCAGAACTTAAATGTCCTTTGGAAATCGTTGAAACAGATCTGTTTATTTTCCCTAACCGTGATTTAACCATAACTGATAAAATGGACCGATATATCCGGGATCGGTTAGTTAAGGGGTTATGCCTAAGTAAGTAAAATCTCGTGGATTTATATAGCGCCTTACGGAGCAGCACGACAGTAGCTGCTTATTCTTAGGCACCCAGCCTTTCTTAAAATAGCCATAGGAAAGGTATGAGATCAACCAGGCAATAGTCAACATCCGAAGGGCAGTGAAGCTAGGTTGTTACAGCTGTGGAGGAAATGATTTAAGAAAAATGAAGGATTTAAGCTCAGACCTGAAGACTTGAGGAGATAATGCAGGAATTATAGGAAATGGGGACTCGGATTTTATTGTTTGAAAGTGTCCAAGTCTGCGGAGGGATGCTGGGATAGAGTTCCAAAGTTCAGGTGCAGTGTATGAGAAGGTACAGTTGCAAATTTTCAGGGATGACTGATTCAGTGGGCGTGACAGAGTGAGGTAAGATGATGAACGTGTGGGTCGAGGAGGCTGAGGGGTTAATAGTGATCTAAGGTGGACAGGTTTTGATGACTGAAGTGAGCTATATGTAAGTGTTATCATCTTATATTGGATACATTCTGTTATTTTAAGCCAATGTAATGATTTTAGTATGGGTGAAATATGGGAGAATTTAGATGACTTAGTAACAGTGCGAGCCAACGCATTTTGTATTGATTGCAATTTGTTGATGGCTTTGGGAAGGTTATAGTAGAGGGAGTTACAGTAATCTAATTTGGAGTGGACTATTGAGGTGGCGATTGTGGAGGCAGTTTTGATAAGGAGGCAAGGACGTAGGCGACGAAGATCACAAATATGAACAAAGCAGGCTTTTGAAAGTTGGGAGATTTGTGATTCAAAGTTTAGAGAAGAATTAAATTTGAATCCGAGATTTCTTGCAGTTGGAACAGGGGTTATTGTGGTTTCAAGAGCCAAAACTAGCTTAGGATTGTCAATTTTTTGAGCTGTTGAGGTAGTCCAAATAAAAGAAACTCTGTCTTAGATGGGTTGAGAGCGAGGAGATTAGATGACATCCATGCAGAGATTAAAGAGAATGTAGATTCAAGCTTAACGATAGATGCATTAAATGAAGGACGTGAGAAGGAAAGGAATATCTGAGTGTCATCAGCATAGAGTTAAATAGATTTAAATGATTTAAATAGAGAGAATTAATTAAAGACGAAAGCGGTGTGGTGTAAAGGCTGAACAGTACAGGCCCAAGAACAGATCCTTGAGGCACTCCATAATCTACACTGTGAGATAGAGAAATTTGGCCAAGACAGGACACTTGAAAAGACCGAGATTTGAGATAAGATGCAAACCAGTTGTGAGCTTTTTCAGATATGCCAAACCAGAGAGAGAGTTGCTCGAGCAGAATTTTGTGATCTATGGTATCAAATGGTGCAGAGAGATCAAGGAGACAAAAGCCAGTAACTTGTCGAAGACCAATTGCAGTTAAGAGTCTGTCATGAATGTAGGCGAGGACGATTTCAGTTGAGTGATGCTTAGTGTAGGCAGATTGATGAGCATTATATAGCGATTTATTTGAAAGGTGTTCGGTCAGTCTGGAAAGCACAATTTTCTCAGTAAGTTTTGATAGAAGAGAAGGATTTGAGATGGGGCGATAGTTATTAAGATCTTCTCTGTCAAGACCAGGTTTTTCAGGAGAGGAGTGACAAAAGAGTTTTTGAATGAGGATGGGAAAGTGCCTGAGGTAAGAGAGAGGTTGATGATTCTAGTTATAATAGGCGTAAGCATGATGGCACACTGTTTGAGTAAAGAGGTAGTTATGGGATCTAGGTCGCATTGTTTGTTTGGAAAGGATCAATCAAATAGGATAGTAGAAGTTTGGATACCTCTTCTACAGTTGTAGGAGTGAAGTTGGATAAATTGCATGGAGGTTGTGGGGGAGGAGAGTAATGAGGAGAGGTGGTTTGAGTAATAGTGAAAGAGTTAAGGCCTACACGCCATGATTAGGGTCGCAGCATGTTATAAAACCGTTGAAGTGGGCCGCAGTTCCAAAATGTTTAGGAAACCCGGCTCTAAATGGTTTCAAAGTATACAAACTAAATCAAACCGCCAAGTACCTCTCTACATCCGGGATGGTATTCGAGCCAGATCACAGGGGGATTGGGAGAAACCGACCAGTGGGGTCTGATAAATTTTTAATTGTTTCATTCTTCTAAAAAAGTTAGTTAAATACGGTGGCGTGCAGAGTGTGATGAGTACCTGGGGTCAAGTTGATAAAAAATGTTTGACGAGCAAAAAACGGGAAATGGTTGCCGAGTCAATTTTGGCGCCCCATGGTGGGCGCCTAGGGCCAAGTCGATAATAAATGTTTGACGGGGAAAAAAGGCAATTTTGGTGCCCCCATCTGGTTGGCGCCTGGGGCCACCGTGGCCCCCTCTGCACCCTACTGGCTAAATAAGCTAATGACAGCATGACACTTCTCCCCTAGTTATGGATAAAGTGGACCAGTGGAGGAAATCAGTAAGTAGTGACCAAAAATTTTCTCCATTCCCTTACACATACCATGCTGTTCATATCACTGAGATATATAGTACTGTACACAGGTGATGATAGGCTTGGCAACATTTTGGCAATCAATCAAAAGCTCACAATCTGACACCTTAATAAATTCGTATCTATAATTAATGCAATCAAACATCCAAGTGTACCTTTGGCAGCTGTTACAGCCTCGACTTCAGGCAGACTGTAGAACGGATACCAATACAGATTAACAAGCTCAGGTTGTAATGGCAAATTCTTCACTTGTTCAAGCAATCGACGGTAACTTGGAAACGCACGGCGACCCAGTTGCACGTCGTAAACACAGTCTTCCATAAAAGCAAGCTTTGTTACCATGTCTGCTACTCGACCGCAAAACCCAAAAATTAGCGGAAAACTTGGCGCTGAATCGCTGATCAGTAGTCCAAGTGGATCGTAGGCCATCTGCTTGACGACACTTCCAACACTGTTCATAACGAGAATAGGAGAATCATTTGGATCGAGCCCAATGTAATAATAATCTCCAGACACCGACATGGCAAACAGCTTGCTTCGATCGTTATAAAAGAACTGCGTCGTGGCTCCCGTTGAATGGTCGTAAACGTGAGTGACTTGGTGTTTGTGCAGGAGGTTCGCGATAAAACAGTTGAACGAAGCTACCTTTTGTCTTCTCTTTCCATCCTATCACTCGGCCATGCCCGTCAAAAAAGTAATGCACGTCGTACACGTCCGGCTGAAATGCGCGTCTCAAGCGGCCCATCGAGTCAAATTCAAAGACTTCTCCACCGCGCTTCACAAGGAAACCATCGGCATCAAAGACAAGTAGTTTTTCATCAAAGTTTTCCACTCTGTCCATCGGACCGATAACAATATCACGCACGTTGTTATAGTGGCATATTTTAGCAATGTTTCCATTATTATCGTATTCGTACTTCCACGTCGACTGACTGTTTTCAAGAACTTCCACCAGATGGCCGTCGATATCGAACACGTACTCATAAGCCTTCAGGTCACTTATACGCACTTTCCTTCGCCACTGGTGCACCCGGCCGACGCTGTCGTATTTCATCTCGAGATGAAATACAACATAGTTGTTGAACCTGTACCAGACATCCGTTGGCCTTCCCGAACGATCAAACTCTCTCACAATTTCCACGTTGTTGTCTACAGTGATTTCACGGTACGTTAGAGGATAACTGAATGAGAACGGAGACATCTTTTGAAGTCTTCCCGTTTCGTTGCTGTAAACGAACGAGCTTGTTTGCGCCTCTCTGTCACCAACGATCACTTTCTGTGAACTGACCGCAAAACTGTCCCCGTACATATAATGGAATTCAACATTTATAAGATCATCCACACTTCTGTTGAAAAACACATACTGTGCCACAACTAGGCTGTCGTTGAGACCATACTGGATTTCACAGGAGTACTCTTGGAGCAAGTCCTCGACTGTAAGGCCGATTAACAACTCCGTATTTTGAAAATAGACATACTTGACCAAAGTCCATTCGTGGAAAACCATCCTTAAACGATAATTAACATCATACTTGTAGGTGATTTTTCGATTTTCACTTGGAAAATTAATTTCTTCAACTAACCCGGCAGCATTATAGTCTTGAATGTAAAGACCTATCATATCAGGCAAGACGTACACAAGGCGCTCATAACCAATGGTTGTAAGGCTGTAAAATGAATGTGTTACTTGACTTGGCGTGGTTATTGTCTTTAGGTTCCCGCATTCGTCATACTGAATCTGATACTTTTTCCCACTCGGTAGCATTATGTCTGTTGGCTTTAAAAGCAATAATAATCCAAAATTATATAAAAGCATTTGAAAATTTAACACAATAAAAACAATTTTAAAATATTGAAAATACTGGAAGCATTTACTTTAACTTTTAAACTCACTGCAATATACTGTAAGTAACTATATGTACAGTACTATAATGTAGTCTGTATTGCATTTTAGGTTCATAGAATTGCAATGCTTGGACTGGCCTTATTTTTGTGTAGGACTGTAGGTAATGAATAATCAACTTTCATAAGAATATTCAGATTTCTTCAAATATAAAAAGTCTCTCCTATCTCAGCATAGCAATTAAATGGCTGTTATCCCTTTAAAAAATGAAATGAAAGGTTTAGGACAAATAATGAGAGTTTCTTGGACAGCAAAGAAAACGAATGAATGGGTATTGGATAAAGCAGGGGTTAAAAAAACCCTATTGGAAACAGTAAAGAAAAGACCGAATTACTTGGGACATATTTTGCGAACAAAACAGGACTGTCTAGAGAAAGAAATAATACAAGGCACAATGCCAGGATCATGAAAGAGAGGTAGACCAAGAAAAAGTGAGAAGACAGCATAAAAGAATGGACAGGACTCACTATACTTTAGAGCAGGCGACAAGAACAGCAGAAGACCGTAACACTTGGAAGAAGGTAGTCCACAATGCAGCCAATCTTCGGAGCGAAGACGGTTAAAAACAAGACACATCCCTTCAAGATGATAGTCAAGAGGTTAAGGTACAGTATTAGCAAACATGGTAATAAAACTGCGTCATTAGAAGAAAAAAAACAACATCAGAAGGTTCCGAATGCCCTTTAGAACAAACCTTGTTGCCGACCCTATGAAAGGCGTATCTAAAGGACGCTTTATTGGCAAACTTCTTTTCCAACAGAAATCCTGTTTTGTTGTCGTAGACGTGATCTATGCTGCAGTCGCCCGACTGCCACTTGACAAGCTGACCAAGCCGATTGTAGGTCAAGTTCACACCGATTGCTGGACCTTTAGGAAGGACCTGTATTGGTCGGCCACCAGTGCCATACTTAATTATCAGTAGTTCCTCCCGTCTCCTGTTCAAGACTGTTTGCGTCAATTCCGCAAGGTTGTATCGGAGCGACAGGACAACATTTTCATTTACCTTGTTGATTGAAAATAGAAATATGAGCAGTACAGAAATTGTCATCTACGTTTGTGCCTTTTCATAAAAATTCACTTTGAGAAAACTTGTACCTCTTGATAAACTTCTACAAGGACAAAACTTCTAGAAGAGCTTAACATAAACATAGAATGAAAGTAAAAGCATAAAATCCAGGAGCTTGGAAACAGGGATATTTTTACACCCCCCTAACACCCTCAATTTGAGACCGACAACCCCAAACACCCCCCCAATCTCAGCTATGGCATGACCTTTTTTTGCTTGTCAGACTTTTTGGCAGGGGACCCCCAGAATTTACGGACACCCCCAAATTAATTGATAATCCTAGAAATAACCATGCTTGGAAATGAACTTACCATTAGATCCTTTCCTTCGTATCTCCAACTGTTTTGATTTGTATCATCATAAGATTCTGAAACGGTCCTCAAACCCAAGTCCTTGTCCGTGAAAGGATTTTTAGTTGCTCCACCACCAGAACTAAGGAGGAGACCCCCACCTGGCCTTGCCTCAATCCAGTCAGGTGATGAAAATTCATCGGATGAAATGTGAGAATGATAGCACCATTCCAAACTAGAAGACATGAGCTCATTTTGCAAAACAAACTGCTGCGGAAGAGAATAAAGAGGTATCAAGTTTCTTGTCATGGTGATGGAAACTTTAAGTGGAGTGTTGATGGTAAAATAGTCATCACTCATGTAAGTCTTTAGTTGATCAATAGCACCTACAAAAGTAAAACAAACGACTCTTTATACAGAGATTAATTACAGATGTTGTTACAATACAGTCAATAATTCAAACTTCTAAATGAATCAAGTTATAACCAAGGCTAACACTATTTTTCCTAGAATTGTTATGCTACCATTTATCATTTGAAATTGGCCACCTTTCATAGGCTGGCAGAGAATGCAAAATGTGAATACAAGTTTCTGTCAATGACAAATACTAACAAAATAATGACCATAGTAAAAAGGTTCATTATCAGCTTTAATATTTCTATGTATTTCATCTACTCCAGTTACTAAAAATGCACGAAAATTTCTCTACCAAAATCACTGTTGTCAGATCCAATTTCGACCACTTTTCCACTTGGCAGCAGAACTTTCAGTAGTTCTCCATGCTTGTCGTATCCGTAGAAGTAAACACGACCTCCACTCATCTCTTTCGAATCTAAGAGACCTGAATTGGCATAGTAGGTGAATTTTGTCGTAACATTTTCGTAGTCGGTAAATGTCAGCAGATTGCCCAAGTTGTCGACCGTTAATCGACACCACTGACCTCCGGGCAGCTGCATATCCACGAGTTTGTAATCTCTACGCAAGACCAAGGAAATTTCCACCGTCGTCGGAAATCTTGACAAGTTTTGCATAGTACGAGTTTACGTTATACGTAAAATTGTAACTGTACCTTCCAGTCACCAAGCTCTTAGTGGCCACATGCTGTCCGTGGCGATTGAAGCAATACAGCTCCTTCGTCAATGCAGATGGAATCTCGTAATAACCGTGCTTGGTTATTGGGGGCAAGGATGGCAACACCGAATAGATTCTAAGGCCTCCCATATCTGCAATGTAAAGTACACCGTCGGGAGTAGCGGTGATGGCGGTTGGGTTGTTCAGTATTGTCCTCTGCTTGAGGTCCTGATGGCGGCAATGACAAAGTGGAGTCGTACATTTGCAGACTGGCCGAGTCCCGGCGTAATGCTTTATCTGCTCGTTGGTGTCGACCACGAGGACGCGACTGAGGTCTTTGCCGTTCGCTTCGATGATGAACAGGTTACCGTTCGTGCCGAAAGATATGTGCTGAGGACTCTGAAGAATAGCGTGGGATGCGGGAGAAGAAACAAACATATCGTTCTGTGGTTCTTCTGCAGGTGGACAGTGCGGGGACTGGCCTGCCACGACCACGATCATGCCATCCGGTGTGACCTTGAGAACCTGAATGCCGTCCAGAATGTGCAGTGCGTCATCCAACGGACTTATGGCCACAGATGTTGGCCAGTGCAAAGTAACCTGACAAAAGGCAAAGTAAATTATAGTCAAACCTGCCTAATGTCACTAGCTTTTAAGGTCACACTTACCATAATGCCATAGTAGCATTTCTGATTTCTCGTCACTATCACTACCAAATATTCAGCTCCTGCCAATGTGAACTTTGTTTCATCATCGTCATCATCATCATCATAATCATCATCATAATCATCATCATCATCATCATCATCATCATCATCATCATCATCATCATCATACTCTCAGCCAACCCTTTAGTGGCAATAGCTAGACACAAAAATATTTCCAAGAAGTCCTGTCTTCTGTCAATCTTCTTCCACCAGTGATTGAACTTTCTTTCAAGTCCATCCATGTCCATCCTCTGATGTTGTCTATCTACTTCTTCCAGAGTCTTCCTCTGCCTCTATTTCCTTTCATTTGAGCATAGAGTGGCTTACATTGTAGTAGTTTCCTTTCATCCATTCTATTGACGTGTCCATATCAGGTTGTCTTTTCCTTCTAATTTTGCTGATGACTGTATAGCTTAAACTGATACATGGTCAAATATCTTTGTCTACTGTCACGTAAATTTAGTAGTCATTCTTCTTCTTTCTTTAGGTGCTGTGTATTTCTATGTTAGCGACCATGGATTTCCACTTTATTTGATCTTCACATCCTCTTGTTAATATGATGTTGCTCTTTACTCCCTCAATTCCTTTTCATAGGCAGTCTACGCTGCATAGGTGTTTCTCTGCCTTCCTCGGACTCTTTTCCCTCCACTTTTCCAGTTATTGTCAAATGCTCCAGGCCTTCCTTCCTCATTAGAAGTCATTGGGTACAATCATTTCTCCCACAATGAATACTTCTAAATATGCCACACAATGTAACAATATTTATGCACCACTTCTTCTGAAAGTTTAATTGAGTATTCTTTCTCTGGCATGACAATCACAGAACGAAAACACGGACAGGAAAAAATACGTAGAATAGTTTAACTGTAGCTGCCACAGTGATATTGATCGCACAATCTGGAATCGTTACACATATATGATCTTAGCAAGTTCTCAGAATTGAAACACTTGCTTATGCTGGTCACAATGTGAACACAACAGTGGCACACTCGGTAATTTTAGCCTTATGCATGACAAATTGACAATGACCTGAAACATATCAAATCAAGAAAAATGAGATATTTTGGACATGTTACTAGAAAAACAGAAGACTCAATTGAAAACTCAATAATAACAGGTTTGACGGAAGGAACCAGGAGACAAGGCAGGCCCAGAACCAGCTGGATAGACAACATTATGTCATGGTCTAACATGAAAGGAGCTCCACTAATGGAAGCTGCTAGAAAAATGGAGCAGTGGAGAATTACGGTATTGTTCAATGTTGCGGCCAACCTTCGCATAGCGACGGCGGCTTCATGACATGACATGACCTTCCTGTTTAAAATCTAGTACAGTGAGAGTCTGCATGGTCAAGTGACTGGACGTTTAAAACCTTGATATGACACTCTGATCTTGGTAGCATAAAATTTTCTATGATCATACTGTCTGATGCTTATCAGGAATTTTGAAGTAGAAGTAATTGTAAGAGGGGTTCAGTGCTTAAAATGCAATTGCAAAGTACAGATGGTAGATATGTCTTCTGCTGAGCTGTGACACCGCAAGTATAAAAACCTTTAAAACTTTTGTGTTGCTAGTCATATAATTTTAGTAAGATGGTCAAAGTAAGGTATGCTTATAATAATACCTGGTGGATATTTTATCCACTGGTCATTTTCATAAAACACTGTATTGCTAATTTATTTGAGCAAAGCTCTTCATGTTTGATAAATTCGTGTCATAAGTGGAAATTAAGATGTAGCACCAATTTCAGATCAGCCATCATCATTTAGACCTGACCAAAACAACTTCTATAGTGCCATTTTAACAATGCACCTAGCATCTGTTGAAGTTTCATTCCTCCAGGGTCTGATCCAGTTTTGACACAGACACCAGCCACCTCATGGATACACTGACCTCTGCCCGGCTGACAACCTACCTTGTGTATAGCTACTTCAAGAAATATTAAGCGCATAAGAATAAGCAACTACTACTGTACTACTTTCCAAAACGCTATATAAATTTACAAGATTTTACTTACTTACTTAAGCAGTTAAATATTACACACTCATGATGATGCCCAATAGATCAGAGATAATTATCGAAGGCACATACATTTTGTATAGGAACAGCAGAATGGCACTGCAGTGGATTCCAGAAGTGCAGCGGACCCTGTGAGCCAATCATAGTACTAATGATGCCAGATTGGTTGATCATTCTGATGTTGGCACCATCGGCAAAATATACGACACCTTCTTTGCTGATTGCAATGCCTAGATACAATCATACGAAGAGGATTATCATAATCTATTGCTAACAATTGTCTCAATACGCAATTGTCTTTAAGAGGCTAAAAAACAGTGGTTCTTAACTGGGGTACTCAATACTGATACACCTTGGGCAAGTGGCGGCTCCAGGATTTGGCAAAGTGGGGGCCGTTGGGGTTTAGGCAACTACTCTAATCATGGCTGGGCCAAACCATTTGTTGTTAGGTATGTAGTAATAACTCAAGATAGGGTCCCAACAGGGGCCAGGCACTCAATAGAGCAATGGACAAAAGTCAAAGAACATGTAAAAGGCAAACACTTTCATTTAACAACAACTAACCTGCTGGCCTAGAGGGAAATGAAGATGATCTGATGAAAACACACTAATACAGATACTGAGGAAGCTCCCCTGTGGAGTCGCCACTGCTTGGGGGGTACTTGAAGGAAGTCGTGGGGTACGCAGAAAATGAAATATGTTGTAAAGGCTTTTACTATAATTTACTCAGTACACTGTACAAATGCTGTAGATTTTTCGTACTAAATTAGAAATTCTAAAGAAAATTCCCATTTTCTGGCATATGCACAATCTGTGACAGATGTTTGTATCAGTTTGTAATTGTTTTCAATGTTTTGCAAAGCATACAATTTTATCCTGGGATTTGGTTTGCTGGTTGGTGGTACTTTGCCTCTCTTATACTTAATCATACGGAATCATAAAAAGGTTAAGAACCACTGGGTTAAAAAAAATTGTGTTACATAGATTGTGAAAATGTCCACATTTTAATTAACCTTGCATTGAATTTCCATAATGTTACATTCCACTATATGAAAAATAATCCATGTAACAAATTTCACTTTAAAAAAACTTTGGTAGCTCTTAATTTACAATCAGAAGAAGCATTGAAGAATCTTGTAGAAATCAAATCTGGAAAGAAAATTCTACAACTGTTTGATCCCAATGCTCAAAAGGATTTGGCAAGTGACCTTGTACAACTTGCCTACCTTTTGGGTAGTTTTGGGTAGTGAAGCCGTGAATGGATTGCAAGCCCACCATCTCCACACATTTCCAAATCTCCAGGCATGCACTGGTCACCTGTTCCAGCAATTACTTCGAAGTTCTGGGACAGATCTCGCACTGAACCCATTGTCTTGACTCGCAATATCCGAAGGCCATGATGATCCGAAATATACAACTTGCCATCGAGAGGGCTCACCGTCATGAAATATTTATATGGTACTTCGGGCATGCTGTAAAAAATTAATGCCTCATCAGCCAATTTTGTTACCCACATTCTTCTACCAACTGGATACAATTGTTTCAATTGAATTTGCATTGCAGTCAAAATTACTTTTGTGTGCGGTTGTTTACATTTTGGTCACTGATACTTTAAACCAAGTTGGATCGTTAATTGACTATTATCTTTAAATGCAACCAGGACTAATTCTTAACTGAATTAATTCATACTACAAGTTGATGTAATTAATGAACAAAAAATTGAAAATAGCCAAATGTATGATAGTAAAAGTGTTTTACTATTATTACTAAATGATAATTACCATCAGGAATTATAGTAGATATCCTAATGCTATCTCTTTCTAAATTCCAAAGCAATCAATAATCCACGAATACAATTGACAATATTATTGACAATTGAGACCAAACATGATGCCTCACACCAATTGCCACAAAGGTTCACAACTGCATAGAACTCCTTTACCACAGAGAATTATCAATACTCAGGCATCAATAGTTAAACACAAAGATGTCTGACAGGAGCAGTTCATACCTCAGCTGAAGGATATTGAGCAACTCCTCTCGACCGCCGGATATCTTTCGGATGAAGTTGTAGTCACCAACGTACAGGCTTCCATCCCGGCCACTGGCAAGCGCCACCGGAGCCAAGAGCCGACTGGACTCACGACCATTTTCGCATTCGGCACAGTCCATGCTTCGTCGCTTTCCATCTCCCGTAATTGTTGTAAACTTCCATGGTTGCCCTTTTAAATAGATGTTTGATCCATCGCCTTTGTGAAGAATGCCTAAATGAACGGATCCAAAATCTAATTACAAAAGCATCGAGTAACAAATTATTCAAATGGTATTACCGTATTGCAAGCATTTAAGTACTGTGATTATTGGACGTTTGCAAACACAAAATTTTCGGCAATTCAGATTGTGTTTGGAGTTGTGAAGATTCTTAACACAACTGATCCAAAATTAAAAATAAGATGTGCACAATAATTATCTGCTAAACTCCATCACAACTAGTGACATAGCAAGGGGGCGGTGGGGGCAAGCCGAACTGGGCGGCTCTTGCTCTAGGGGTGGCATTTTCGAGAAAACCCTTTTTTTGCTTATGAAAATTTTTAGCAAGTTGCGATAAGGTTTTTTATTCTTTTCAAAAATTTTAGCGAGTTGAGATAAGGTTTTTCTATTTTTTGCTTGTCAAGAATTTAATGAAGAGGCACTTTCTTTTTGCCCCGGGCGGCACTTTGCCTCACTATGCCACCGATCACAACGTTGCAAATATTCTATTCACAAAGGTGAACACCAAACCATCACCTCCACCATACGGTAGTGTCCACCTCCACTAACTATCAACACAAACATCATATCCTGTTATGTGATTAGCATAAGTCCACTCCAGCAACATAGTTGGCAAAACCGAAATGACATGCACTCTGCATACTGTAATATACTGCAAAGCAAAAGCTAACCTTCCTGAACATTATAATGATGATGAATGTTAAGATTCCAGCCACCAATTCCTGATGAAGACACATCATGGCCACTAAGAGTTGCAGTCTTCTTCACCCAGAATACGGTGTTACAGTTGAAGTATTGGTAACCAATTGCAACTTTGAAAAACAGTACAATTTGCATATACGAATGGCTAATTACATTATTATTTACAAACAAATATTCATCAGCGTATATCCATCAGTATATGTACATGCATATATACATCCTTCAAAGTAGAGAATATAGTTAAATGATCTATAAACAGCGGGTCATCAGTGACCCGATAGGAGAGTAGTACTTCATACTTCAGTCTACTAATAAATAAATGATGTCATGTCTAAAAATAGTATCAGACAGCCATAGTTAAAGTGTTTCTATCGGCATGCTGATATTTCGCAATTTATTCATTTTTTCATTAAAATTTGATACACCCCATATAGAATTGAGAATCCCCCCCCCCAAAAAAAAAACTTTGCCAGGAAAGGATTATGAAGATGGCTTTAATATCTTCAATCTTATACTATCACAACTAGGGCCTACTCTATCTGAGATAGAGTATCTATCTGAGATACCTACTTGCAAGAATTCTTTCCCTTATGGTATCGTTTTATTTCCCTGTTTTTGAACTAATATGAGTAATTATGTTTTGATCTTTCTAATGTATACTTTTAATTAAATCATTTATTTGAATTTCATCTATACTGTAATATGTTAAGTTCTATGCTCATATTATATTTTCCCTGTAGTAATTATTTCATTGCTGATGGATTTGGAAATAATAAACTATGTATGTATGTATGTATGTATGTATGTATGTATGTACAACATGTCCTCACTTAATCATTGGATACATCAAGTCACAGAAATGCACTTACAGTTCGCAGTTACTATGCCATAGACTTTCTGGTTGTAAGCGTTCTTTCTGTCCCACACAAAGTGATACTCTAAACTCGGATCTGCCTCGAACAAATGCTCGAACACAAGGCCCTCGATGGTAATTCGCAGGTGAATGGCAAACAGGTGTGCTGGAATGTTGGATGGTGTGAGTTTTACAGTAACCATTGATTTGTAGCCAGGTGCACGGTTACTGTGATAGAGAAGAAATATGTCTGTGCCAGGAACGCGAACACTTTCCTGCAAAACCTGAAATAAAAATAATGTAATAATAATAATAATAATTTGTTTAAAGTAAAGTTTTCCCACGCCCGGATTCGAGCGTTGGGGCCGGTGCTGATCTCCGTTCACTTAGGCATACAGCGACACGAGTAGCATACACCATCAACCTAGACTAGGTTGCCAGCCAAACGTCTAGGCTCACGCTTTACTTCACAGCAAATGCTGCTCCTCAATTTGATGTTATAACTGCCCTCTAGTGAGTAAAGCTGAGTCAACCCTTAGGGGACTCCTACGGGGCTTGAATCCATTCAGTCAGCATTCCTGCCAAGCAAGTAACCAGGGACGTCATTTGGGGGCCCTTGTCCCCTTGATTTTTAGGGGAAAAAATTTTTCCACGAATTTTTGTGTTTTTAAATTCATTGTGTTCTCAGTTGTTTTTATAATTTTATTGCAATCACTGGTATGTACTATGTAGTATCGTATGTAGCCTGTACTATGGACAAAACCAATTTGCATACTGCATAGGTATTTTAAAAAGTACTGCTTGCCTTGCAGTCGAAAGTAAAACGAGTGTCGTCGTTTTTCCCTTTCAATAATTTTAGCAACATGCACCAATCCACATGGAAGGGGCAGAGTGCAAGGCAGAATAGGGAATGAAACACAAAGTGTCCCACCTGCCCAAA
This sequence comes from Metaphire vulgaris, assembly GCA_018105865.1. NCBI lineage: Eukaryota > Metazoa > Annelida > Clitellata > Crassiclitellata > Megascolecidae > Metaphire > Metaphire vulgaris. Next base: position 6,905,997 of record CM030855.1, read on the forward strand.
TTCCTGGATCCGCATCTCATGGTGCTCCTATTCTTGCTGCGTCCTGGTTTTAGTGATTAAAATTGTTAAAACCCTGGCTATGACACTGCTAATTGCCTCCAAAGTTCAACTAAGAATTCAATTAGTTATTATTATTATTATTATTATTATTATTATTATTATTATTATACAGGACGATTTCTGGAGCGCCGTAAGCAAAGCTAAAAGGGCCTAAGTCAAAAGCGCTTTACAAAGTTGTTGAGATGTCAAAGCACTTTTAGTTAGTTAGTTATGGGCTAACTTTTATAGCGCTATTGTCATATGAGGCTAGGGTCAAGAGCGCTTTGCATGGTACTGAACGAGAGTCCGAACAAGTGTGTTTTAAGTCACTTCGTAAAAGTTTCTAGATTAGTCGTGTTGGTGATATTGTGTGGTAACGCGTTCCACAGAGCCGGGTTCCCACGTGTGATGGATTGCTCTCCGAGTTTAGCTGTCTTCGAGGGAGGAGGAAGCTTCTAGATTCTTCTGTTGTAGGCTTCAGCCTTGTTACAGCGCTATAGATATTATCCATGAAAGACTGAATGAATGAATTACAAAGTAACCTTCAGCTCCTGAATAATGATGCTGCTGGTTGAAGGGCAAGGCATCAGTTGCATATATTGCCATGTTGACAAGACGAGTGCCTTCATCGCATAATAGTCGTGAGTCCCCGACGAACACGGTTCCACCTCTGGCTCCAATTCGTTTTCAAGCATCAAGGTAACCGTGTCCATCGTCACAATTCGATTCCAAGGTATCAAGATTGTCACCTGCCTGACCTTGAATGGTGGCCGCTGGAAATTCAGCGTGACCGAACCTCCACCGTTGACGACAATATCAAATCTACCTCAAAAAAAATTTATTTCCATCTAAAGTAAACAAGTATCCTGAGCACCCATAGACGGTTCTATGGGGGAGGGCAAAGGAGGTATGTGCTTTCAAAACCCACCCCAAAAATGATTGCTTGCTAATTTGTCTTCAAGGCAAAATGCCATTATTACTTGTACACTATACAATGCTATAAAGGCATGCATAAATAAGCGTTGTATTTTCTTCTCCTTCAATAATTTTAACAACATGTATCGATCCGTGTGGTAAATGGGTGTGACAAGGTATGCTTCAACAATTATTATTTATTATTATTATTATTAATATTATTATTATTATGAACTTTTACAATACCATTTTTAGCACTCAAAGGTATCAGTTGTTGGTACTTTTAATCTATCTAATTCTGGAGATCAGTCCAAAGTAGGAAACAGACAGACAGACTAGAAAGGAAAGCCCAACTGCAAGAGTTGTATCATCAATATTAGCATTCTTAAATATCAATTATATCAAGCGCCTAAACATTAATTTATTTTAGCGACCAAAATTGTTATTAACAATTAATCGATTTTATCACCCATCACCAACAAATGCACCGCAAGCCTGGATGCAATAATGACAATAAACGTGGTGAAAAGTAATCGAGTTATTAAATATAAACATAAGTCAGATAGATTACAAGAACATTTTGGATTTAAACCAAACCTGTGTGATATTTGAGCAAGAAAATACTTGTACTATTTAATCTTTCTAACCAAATTTTATGCGAAATATCACATAATCCACAATAAATGTAAATACAGGCGTTTTTGTGATTTTATCAATCTTCTTTGTAGTATTCTGCCCTTAGGCAGGTTTTGTATTCAAATTTCGCCATTCATTCCTGTTCATAGCTTTCTCCTTTAGGTATTTATAGTCCTTTTCCATCATCCAGTCAAGTATCATCTCTCGTGGTCTTCCTTTGGTCTTTTTTCCCTCTAGTTGTCCTTCTATTATTTCCCTTAGGAGTGAGTCTCCTCTCATTATGCAATTTGATTTTATCAATATTAACTATTAATTAAGCATTAATTTTTTCAAAGTTAACCATTAAAATTTAATCAATCATTACCACCACTTATATTGCATTGGAATTATATTGCATTTGTTCTTGGTTTATTTGTTTATTATTAGGTTTATTTTATTATTTTTTTATTTTATTTTTTATTTTTTTATTATTATTATTTAGTTTTGTTCAGTTGATTTGTGTTTTCCTTGGTTGTGATGTTGTGTACACATGCTGTTATTTATTTATTTATTTATTCATTCATTCTTTAGTGTGGCCATTATTGTTTCTTGGTTGTCTTGGACTGACTATTCAGCCATGACCTGGCTCTAGTTCTGATTCCATCTGCATTCTGCCTACCAACAGCCCAAGCAATATAAATGTGGCAATATGATACCGAAGGTGATTGATAGATTGCTTCTAGGAGAGCTTACATTCCCATTGCTCTTGTGAAGGTAAATCCGTACAAAGGCTGGCCAAACACACCAACCCGTACACTCATCAGCGGACTGCCATCGACTGACATCACTTGGCCACGAACAACTGACACATGGCTAAAATCGACGATAGAAGAAGATTCAACAGTTAGCAATATAAAAAACAAATAGCCGACATTTTACAAAATTCAAAAGTTTTTAATAAAAGACCGTCTGAACCATACCTAGAGATTTGCTAATGCTATTTATTTGACATTTTACATTATGATAACTCTTGAGGCTCAGGGTGCATATTATACCCGAGATAATATGGTAAATACCAGACGCCACAACTTTGTCTGCAATACTAATTAGCAGAATGGATGCTGTTTGCCTTATACATGTCACATCATACACATTATTATTATTTGCAACCGTTCCTTCTCATACGCTGCACCTGAACTTTGGAACTCGATCCCAGCTTCCCTCCGCAGACTTGGACACCTTCAAACAATAAAATCTGAATCCTCATTTCCTATAATTCCTGCATTATCTCCTCAAGTCTTCAGGTCTAAGCTCAAATCCTTCCTTTTTCTTAAATCATTTCCTCCATAGCTGTGACAACCTAGCCTCACTGCCCTTCGGATATTGACCTTTGCCTGGCTGATCTTTCACCTTTCCCATAGCTATTTTAAGAAAGGCTGAGCACCTATGAATAAGCAGCTACTGTTGTGCTGCTTTCTAAAGCGCTATACAAATCCACGAGACTTTACTTACTTATTATTATATCCCAGCTAATGCAACATATTGTCTCTTGATTACCGGGTAGTCAAAACAGAAGGAATGTCTTTTTCAGAATCAATAGCAGACTGCAACCAGAAGATGGCAATTTGACCTGACCTGACCTCATTTAATTGCATTTCATTTCAAGAACATGCTGTCAACTCTTTGTTGACAGCATGAAACATGTTATAAGTTCAGGGCATCACGATAATCAGTGGCGGCTCCAGGATTTGGCAAGTGGGGGGGGGCGTTGGGGAGGCAACTTCTAATCGTGGAGGGCCAACCATTTGTTGTTAGGTATGTAGTATTTAGTATAGGGTCCCAACAGGGAGGCCACTGAGGGGCCAGGCACTCAATAGGGGGGCACGGGCCCCCGGGTCCCACCTGTGGAGCCGCCACTGACGATAATAAACCAATCTACCGGTAATTCACAAAATAAAGTTTTATTGCCTTCTTTTCAACTCAATAGCCTAGCAATGGACTGGAGATAGCGGCATAACAGAAGAACAGCAGACACATGACAGTAAAATCCTAAGCCTCCTTAAATTATAAGCAAGGAATTTCTTAAGTCTGCTGACAATCTAAATGCCAGATGGCTTCTGAGCAATATATACAGTAGAACTTCGTTATCATGGACTCGGTTATAACGTATACGTGGTTATAAAGTACCGCAATGTATGGTCCTGAGTGAAGCGCTACCATATTGGATGGTATTGGATATAACGTACCTTGGATATAACGTACTAAATTTTACAGATGTGATGTGCTATACCAGAATACGTTATAACGAAGTTCTACTGTAAGTGGATTTGTCATGGTGTGGCCTACACAGGGCAGTTCTCTTCCTTAACGCCAGAGGACATGCCGTTTCTCAATTGTCAGTAACTTGAGTCAGAACAGCTCTTAGTTGTGCTCCAGAAGAGACATATGTACAATACATAAGTTACTATAAACAATAATAATGCAATTTCATGGCACCAGTTCTGATACTCAGCAGTATCAGTCAATGCTACACCAAATCCATACTGCAGAAGATCAGGTCAATTCCAGAGATAAGTCAGAAGGATACAGCAAGGCAGACATAAATACACAACATACATACACTTACATGCATACTGTATATATATATGT
>CM030855.1:7522714-7542714 GCA_018105865.1 Metaphire vulgaris
CAGTCCTTCTCGGCGGCGTCCAGCACTTCTTCGACGTGGCGTGGCTGCTGTACGATCCGGAATGGCTGAACCGCTTTCCGCAGTGCGTGCACTGGAATGGCTTTTCTCCGGAGTGTATCCGCGAGTGTTCCTTCAGGTGGTGCTTGAACTTGAACGCCTTGTGACACTCGGCGCACTGGAACGGGCGCTCGGCGGCGCTCTTCGAATGGCTCGCCAGGTGGCGCCGTAATCGGTACAGACTCGAGAACGCCTTCCCGCAGGAGTCGCAGGACACCGAGGTCGACGAATGGACGACGTTATGGTCTCTGTCAGGTCGCCGCCGCCGCCGCCGCCGCCGCCGCCGCTGACGCCGCCGCCGCAGTCCGTATCGTCAAACCCAGTCCTCGAATCTAAACCATTTAACAAACGGTCAAGAAGTTGTTTTCCCAAACGTCAATTTCTTCAATTCCAAACGTCAATCTCTTTAATTAAACATCCAGACGTGAGATATTAGAACAGGCAAGAAGACTATTCTTTTCAGGAAATCTTATGGCGAAATCCTTACCGCGGCGGCCTACATTTCTATATCCACCGCAAATCTTATTATCATCCTCCATAAAAATACTCTGCTGCGATTGCCTGCCTGGATTTTGCAACCTCGACCATCACGGATTACGGACTGCGGATTTCGCCCAGATTGAGCGCTCGTGAATATGCTGGTGCACTGGCGCCTAGCTTTCGGGCAGCGCTATAGAAATTTCGTTTTACTTTACCAAGAACGACCAGGATGAATGACATCACTGCAGAATGGACCCCTATGACAGTACCAGAAGCACATCAGACCGCACAGGACAGGACTTTGTGGAGGCAGTTAACCCATGTCATCGCCAAGCGACGGTGTGACGAAGTGGCAGGAAAACGACGATTGCTCGTGTTAGTTTGATTAATACGTAGTGATTGTAGTACAAAAATTACGAAGAGCGGCGTATTAACCCCTTAACTGGGGATCCCGGATATATCCGTCCATTTTACACTGAGTTACAGTTAAATACACGGTTAAGGGGTTAATATGTGTGCTGTTTGGCGCTGTTTACTGCAAATTATGTTTGCTGTGGTGTTTTGTAATATCAAAGATGGCAGCTGTAGCGGACAAACGGAAGTTATAATCAGTGCTTTATACAGGCCTAATAGGTCATTTTAGCAAAGCTTTCAAATTTCACTGTGAAATACTGGTATTTGCATTTTCCAGGAAGAGCAAGTGCCCCCTCTTGCCCTAATGTGCGGGCGCCCATGCTCCAATTGCCAACTTCCAGGCAAACAGCGTAATACAAACCTCTCTCCCTCTTCATATGAGCAATTAAAGACTTATAATATAGTAGTAGTACCACTTTTAATATTTTGAAACTATAATATTGATTGATGATTAATTATTAGATTATAATTAATATTATATGCATTATTATTGATCTTTTATCGTCTATTTTAGTTGCATCATGGGTAGCTTTTCAGTTGGTCATAAACCTTGTTCTTTTACTGTATCGGTGGATTCTAGGATTTGATTTTAAGTTCTCAAATTAGTGAAAAATTTAGAAGGTGCAGATCTTAGCGTCAGAATGGACCTGGTGCTGTCACTGTCAGGTCATTAGCTGACCAAAAGGAGACTTCTCCTGACACGCCGGACACTGAACGCTTGATCAGATCCCAACAAAAGACCCCGACAGCAAATCGGCCCTCGGAGGGAGGGAAGGGCACACAAGTCCTCAATCCCCTTCAGCTGCTGTCCGCCCCTTTGACCGCAACGACCACTTAAAAATAGTAATAGACTGCGTCGTTTTTGCAACGACAGAGCAGTAATTGTACGTGTAACAAGTATACGGGTTCCTATTCATTAACTCTCTGCAGACGTCCATAAAAAGACCGTTTGGAAATGAAAGGGGCCGAATCAGAGCCGATCTGGCCAAATCCGGGGATGGAATGAGAGGGTGCGGGTGAAAGAGAAGGGGGATATTTGGCGTAGCCCTAGGGTGAAAGTTCTTCCCCACGTCGAGAACGGCGGCACTTGGACTAATGACTGAATTGGTCAGCCCTACAGGTGAGCACACCTGTCCCTCGAAAAGCACCTGCAAATTACCACTTATTTTCGGAGAATTTTCGCCCCGGTAAAGACAGTAATTAAGTCTAATAATGTTAATTTGATACGCGACAGGCGCGCCATTCATCAACGAGACAGAGCAGTGGCAACACTAGAGACTACACTCTTTGGGAACTGTTGAAACTTTCTTGACTACTTTTCTATACTTTTTCTCGCGGTTTAAATTTATTGGATTCGACAAAATTTTACCAAATCTGCAATAAATATGATAGATCGCTACATATTTATCTGTAATGCCAACCACTCGCCTTTGCTTAGTCTTGTTTTATTTTTTATTTTTTCACGACTGACTAGAGTCACTTGGATCCATGTCTGGTAGAAGATTTAGTCTAAACGTTTGTTTTAAAGCCGCGTAACGTATTTGCGTAATTATTATTCCGTTTGTATTTATTATATTGCTAAATCATTCAAAAATGTAATATATCGGAAAGCATTTTGGCTGAATAAAATCGGGTGGGAAAAACATCCAAGCTCCTCCGTCATATTTGACGGGCAAAAAGCTAGAAAAATCATCAAATTTCATAATGTTAGCTAAATGTAGTTATTATTAGTAGTAGAGGTACATTAGTATTTGTATTTGTATCTAGCATTAGTCTGAAGATTCTTAATGTGTTAGGGACAACAAAGGGAAGTGAACATTAGCGCCCCCCCCCCCAAAATCCCCAAACAATTTTGGGTATTAATTAATCCTTGCAGTAGCATGCAATAGTCAAATTGATCCGCACAGAATTTTCACTCTGGAAAACCTTCAAAACCGTCAGGCTACCTGGAGATTGTCCTTGACCATAGGTGGTAGTAGTGGTGGTGGCGGTATTTCTGGCGTCTTCGTTCCGCATGACTGAACCTTGATTCGCATCGCTGCTGCTGGACACTACGTTATCCGGTGACGACGGGGACTGGAGAAGACCTGTCGCTTGCATAATCGACGAGGTAGAACGCAAGAACCGACGTAAATCGAATCGCTTGTCTTCAATCCAGTGGATGAAGAGGAGGAGGAAGAGGAGGAAGAAGAAGAAGAGGAGGAGGAGGCGGTGGCACCCAGTGGTGAAGTGATCATTGTTTCTTTTTCATCTAAAGAAAAGTGAACAGTTGACTTCAGTGGCGTAGCCAAGGGGGTTGGAGTTAAAACCGGTGGGGAGGGGGGGTTAAAACCCCCTTGGCTGCCGAAAACAAAATATTTTTTAATGAATTTCTGTGTATTTTTAATTTTGCGACGCGATTTTAGGGTTCAAACCCCTCCCCTGGCTATAGAATGTAAAGGTTTAAAAGGTGACGACCTTCTTTTTGCTTGTCAAGATTTTTCGAAATTTGTCGCGGTCAAAACCGAAAACCAAAAATCCCCCTTCCGGAAATTCTGGCTACGCCACTGGTTGACTTCAACTTCAATATATACGTTACAAATGTCACGCTGAACGTAGGTCCATGGGGTCTAGTCTCAGGACCAATGCTAGTCAAAAATACAAGGGCACAATTGTCAATACAATTCCGAAATTTGGCTGCAATGGTCCAGAATCTGACACAAAAATTGAACCACTTACAGAAATGATAAAGGTCTATTTGAACTAATATATCATACTTAAATTATTCATTTATTATATTATTTTTAAAAGATTAAAAATTATTAACACAATGAAATGCTTCGTCGAATGTAAAACGGTCGGTTTTTAGATTTTCTGATTTCCAATAATTTCTTTGGTTTAGACATTTGATCACATCCACATTGCGCTGCGCATGCGCTCTGTCACAGGGGTGCATAGGCATCAGGATAATGAATATAAAATAGGGAATAATGATTTCAGGTATCGCAATTATTATTGGAAATCAGAAAATCTAGAATCATTGTCGCTGCAAATCGATTTTGGAACCATTTTTTTAAAATGTAAACCGGTTCGAAATGTTACCAATAGCAACGTCGTCTTCGAAATCCACCAACGCATCGCGACGTTATCGCCATCTTCAGTTGGGTTAATCAGATAACGCATTTATAGATAGTAATGATTTCAGGTATCGCAAACAGAAAAAATCTAGAATAATTGTCGCTGCAAATCGACGACTCAAATGAAATTTACAGCTCCATCTTCAGATGAAACTAAGACAACGACCAGTGGCGGTTCCACCACGTTGGTGACTGGGGATGCATCCCCCACCGGGGTTCCGGATGACTTCTTTTTTGCTTGTCAACCTATTTTCCGGCGAGTTTTTAAAAAAAATAAGTGAAAAATACTGCGAATGGTCTTATTTTTTGCTTGTCGGCCTTTTTTGACAAGGTTTATTGCTATATTTAGTTGACAAAACACTAACAATGACCTTTTTCTCTCTTCTTTTTTTTTCTTCACTCTTTCATCCCCCCACACACACCAATTTCTTATAAATGTGTTCATCCCCACCAAGAATTCCTGGGACCGCCACTGACAACGACATCATGTATGTTCGTCGAGTCTTCTATTGACTGACGATTTTACCACCTTTAACTACGACGTACAGGTGAATGGGGGTCTTACCATGATAAAGACTGTCACCCCATTCGCGTACTTCGTTTCACCCCGGGCGCTGGTGATTATGGAATTCTAATGGACCCGTAGGTCAAAAGGACTCTAATCTTAGACCAAGTCTTAGACATTTCGTAAATTCTAGTGGGGTTCACAGTCTGTCACTGCCCATTAGGGTGGAGTGAAACTGAGGGTTATGTAACACATTTTTGAATTACAAAATGCACTACCTACCAAACGTTGTCTTTAGCCTCCTATACATTATGATGCAAATGACATTTGGGCTAAATCTGGACGGATTTTCTGCCAATACATTTTTAAAAATAGTGTGAACCTTTAATAACGTTTCTCCAGGAAATAATAATCATCATCATCCGCTGTCTTTTGAAGACCAAACCTTCTGATTGCACCTCTGCTGTTTGATAATTTTTAAAAAAGACATCAGAAAACAAAAATTCCAATATTAGCTGAATTTTGATGTCTTCGACTGTCGGTAGAAACTCAAAATCGTTAATATAGACTCAGTTTCCCGACAGATATAGCGAAGTTCCGCGTTCCTTGCTTGAAACGGCATAATATCTCTGAGTCCGTCGTTGCTACTGTAATACCATCTAAAATAGCTCCTAGCCTGCTTTCAAGCACAGTTGATCATCAGGCGTTCTGCAACATCTCGATGTCCGCATCTATCTTTACTGTCTTGACTCTCTGAGCGACAGAAGAAGAAAACTAAAATTCTTAGCATTAAGATCGGACGAAAGTACTGTAATATTTCCTATAATCTTATTGGCTTTACAACTGTCGACAGATTACCATTATCTCCAGCGCAGCGCAAATTCGAGACGCACGCAATTCTTGCCACACGCAGTCTGCCTGCTCTGCCATCGTTGCTGGTAAAAGCAGATCCAGATAAGATAGACAGGAATTTTTCTAGAAAAATTCTATCGCTCCGATCAGAGCGATAAATATCACAGGAAAATTCCTTTGGATTCTTTGACGATGGGAAACATAAGATGAATCGAAATATATGTTCTAGTACATGTTTACAAGCGAGTTCTAGCATCCGTTTCGTCTTTAGTGATAAACACGCGGGTATAAAGTCCATATCGCTTCAATGCTAGATCAAACGTCTTACGGGAGATTGACTAATATTATAAATAATGCTTACCGACATTTATACAGCTCTATTTTCTCGCTGAGCATATGTGCAGCGTTCAATCCGATGTTGGGGACTGGGAAATCCATCTCCACGAAATAAAAAAATGGGGATTGGCTGCAATGGAAACTTGTAAAATATGGGAGCGGATGTTCTTCCTTCATTATTGGAGCATTCTCTCCAACACTGACGAGAAAGCTAAATGCAACTTATAACGCAACTTGTTACCAGAAGAAAATTTTAAAATTTTAAAATTTCAAAGTTTTTCTTTTGGGGCCATCCAGAAATGACGTCACGCACTTAGGGGAGGAGGTTCAAACATTTGTGACGATGTGTGACGACAGCGGAAGGGGGTTTCCAGAAATGTGACGTCACATAATACCATATATTTTTATCAATAACGCAATGCTATGCTGCCGCAAAATTGTCTCTGCCTGTGTGTGTGTATGTCTCTGTCTGTCTCTGTTACTCGCTCTGTCTCTGTTTCTCTGTCTGCCTGCCTGCCTGCCTGCCTGTCTCCCCTCTCTCTCTTTCGCTCTGTTCTCTCTCTCTCTCTCTCCCCTCTCTTTCCCTCTCTCTCTTTCCCCTCTCTCTGTCTTTCTCTCTGTCTGTCTCTGCCTGTGTGTGTGACCAAAATTGATTTTATTGCGTATTATTACTCTGTGGGTGGAGGGGCGCCAAAATCGGGTTTAAGGTAGCAAAAAGAAAAAACCAAGCAAAAAATTAATATAGTTGTGCAGGAGCTGTCCGCACACTAATATAGCTATATTACAATTAACTTAGCCAAGCAAAATAATAGGTGACGACCTTTTTTGCTTGTCAGGATTTTCGCAGCCGGGAATGGTTGGACGTAACCCCCCTTCGGAAAATCCTGGCTACGCCACTGGTGTGCTGTTCACCTGTGCATTGCTGAACGAAGATAATCATAATTTGCGTCATCGACCATCTCTACTAATTACCTATTTGATACTTAACTAGTTATCTACTTACGTACTTATTTACTCGTTTATTTAATTACTGAGTATAACCAATTGTTTGTGATTTATTTACCTGCTTTCCTCTTCTCGTACGCCGTGTTCTTCTAAGTTTTCGCATCAGATTCATTATTAACCCCTTAACCGTGTATTCAACTGTAACTCAATGTAAAATGGACGGATATATCCGGGATCCCCGGTTAAGGGGTTAACAATATATAATATTTTTGTTTTCTACGTTTCGGACAATGGCTTATCTCGAGTCTGCTTTCCATTAAGCCTGGCGTAGACTATTTTTAAGCCCATCGAAGCTCTCTATTCAGCCTCCGGTCGTAGCTTGCGAGGATCGTTGTTTATCCATCGTGGCTTTGCTATTGTTATCCGGGAGCACAGTCTGCTCTGTGTTCTTTATAATTTGTTAGTGAAGAGAGAAAGTCTGCCTCGGAAAACCCGCATCAGACCAGAATCAATCTCCCCATTACCTTGCAAACAGATGTCTCGTTTAGACGTAGTCTAACGCTGCGATGGAAACTCATTTCAACGATTTTAACGTGTTATCTAAACGCAATTCGCTTGACGAAACACATCTCGTTGGCTTTTCAACCAATTAGTATACAGTGGTTCTTAACCGAAGGTGAATGACTCAATGGCGGTTCCACCATGTTGATGACTGGGGATGCATCCCCAGTGTTTCTTTTTTGTTTGCCACCTTGACATTTCCGGTGAGTTTTCAAACATTTAGTGAAAAAAGATTTGTCTCTGACCTTCTTTTTGCTTGTCATTCCCTTTTTGGCAAGGTTTATTAACATTTAGTGGGTTTTAACTAACAATGACCTTCTTTCTCCCTTTTCAGGCCTTCTTCTAAACACTGCATCCCCCCACCAGGTTTCCGGAATGATCTTTTTGCTTGTTAATTACCTAAAACCGGTGGACGGCGAAACATTTAGTGAAAAATACATGCAATTTTTACCTTTTTAGGCGATTTTTGGCGATTTTGGGGTTTAATAACATTTAGTGGGTAAACATCGACAAAACCTTTTTCTCTCTTTTTTTTCTTCTTCTTCACTTTGCATCCTCCCACCAACTTTCTATACACTTGTTTCATCCGCCCCACCAAGAATTCCTGGAACCGCCACTGCCGAGGGTACTCGTACCCCTTGTGGTACTCCAAGGACTTTGCGATGGTACGCAGAATGATCCGGAAATAAAGGCCAGTGACATTTCGCTTGCATCGCTATGGAACACACAGGAGATACTACTGTGCACGGTGAACCACGAACAGTCTAATGTTAAAGATTAAATCTCTTCTTTGCATAATATAATTATACAGTTAGTTATAAATCGATAAAAAATTTGACGAATTGAGTACCTAATTAGATTACATACTTTAAAATCTGTATGCCTATTCAAGGTGTAACTGAGATAGGTTTTGTTCGATTGCAGTTCCTCGAATGACGCAATCAATAAGCGTCATATACACGCTATTTATAGCCCACAGATACCCGCATCGAAAAGACCCGGACGCTATAATTAGCAAGCAAAATGACGTCATCGAACCAGGCATGTGGAATGATATAATGATTACAATCCCGAGTACGCCGCGCAATAAAAAAATACGTCAAATAAGAGGAGGGTGAGAGTTGAGTGAGGAAGAGGTGAGCAGAAGAGTAAGTAGGAGGAATGAGGAGAAGAAGGAGGAAATGAGAGAGAAAGAGTGGATTCGACACGGAGTGTTATTTTCTCGGCTGTATGCATTGAGATATAAGCGGTTGATTGGTTGGGTTAAAAAAGCTTCATATAATCGTTGCTGAGCATATTGATCAGGCGTGGACGTCGTTAAATGGAAGGATTAATAAGATTACGAAGCACAGGGAAGAGACGTGACGATGAATAGAAGAAGGAGATCACAGCGTCTAAAAACAATGAAAATACAAAGAAGATCAGAAGAAGGGGAGGGATGAGGAGGAGAAGAGAGAGAAGAAGAAGAAAAATAAGAGAAGAAGAAAAAGAAGAAGAAGCAGGGACGTCATTTGGGGGCAGGGGGCATTTGCCCCCTGATTTTTAGAAAAGAAATTTTGTGTTATTTTAGAACAAAAGGAGTAATGATGATGATGATGGTGATGATGATCGATGAAACTTGATGATCGAAAGTGTTTTGCCCCTCCCCCTGAAAAACAGTGAAATGACGTCTCTGAGAAGAAGAAGAAGAAGAAGAAGAAGAAGAAGAAGAAGAAGAAGAAGAACAACAACAACAACAACAACAACAACAACAACAACAAAAAGAACAAAAATAATGGTGATGATGATGGTGATGGCGATGATGATGACGATGACGACGACGACGATGACGATGATGATAATGAAGGAGAAGAAGATAAGAACAAGAAGAACAAGAACAAGAAGTTGAGGATGTGATAACTTAGGGAAAAAGTCGATTGCTTTCCCATTTGATTTCTTCCTACCCTCCTCCACCTCCACCTCCTCCTCCACCTGCTCCTCCTCAAAGCGTCCTTGTTGTCTGTTCTCACCCCAGATTCGTGTTTTTCTTTTCATTTTCCACTTTTGTAGATCATCTGGATTTTAACAATCTTCTGAGAATTTACTGCGTCCCACACGCACACACACACACGCACACACACACACACACACAACGCGGGTTAATGCAACAGGTTTTTTAAACTGGCACCAACGCAGAGTCGGAACTAGGATCCCAAAAATTCGCTAAAAACCATTAATAATTACACTAATTTCCAATTATATTATGCTCATGATGAAACTGCGCTAAACAATTATTCCTACAGGGTTAGACATTCGTGCAAGAGAATAACAAAACAGACGCTTCTGGTTATAATCATTTGCGAAATGTTTGCATTTCTTCTGATAAAGGAAATTTTTAACGCTTTGATGTTTCATTTCCGGTCTTGACGTCATTTGAACATGTGCAGACGACGATATATATATATATATATATATATATATATATATATATAATGAGAGAGAGAGAGAGAAAAACAGACAAAGACATAAAGAGAAAGACAGCCAGATACAGAGAGAGAGAGAGATATATAGAGACAGAGAGAGAGACAGAGAGAGAGACAGAGAGAGAGAGAGACAAACAGAGACAGAGACAGAGACAGACAGACAGAGACAGAGAAAGAGAAACAGAGAAACAGAGAAAGACAGAGAGAGATACAGACAAAGAGAGACAGATAGACAGAAAGAGACAGGCAGGCAGACAGACAGACAGAGAAAGAGATAGAGAGTGAAATTCTCCATCGATGCGATTAGGAAATCGTGAATTTTGTGTATTTATAGTTTTGCGTCTCATGTTTTTCCCAGTGCTGTTTATCAGCGAATCCATAGATTGTGATCGCCTATAGGACCTCATCACAGCGAACATAGGCAGCGTACTCCCGTACGTAGAACCTTCGCTGGTTGCACTGTATACTAAGCCAGAGATTACGATGATGAAATTGTGAAATTAGACATGTGTGTGTGTGTGTGTGTCCAAATGCATGGGAATCAGTCAAGATATTTCCTTCCGGTGTAAAAGTATCTTTCTTATCATCGGAGAGATTTCAACAGAATCTGATATATGACAACTCATTCATCCGGTAAGCCTAGTTAGGGGCTTACTAAGAAAGAGAACTCATGCTGTACATATCGGGGCCACTCAGTTCTTGGTTCAGACCAACTCTAACCCAGTGTTTAATCTAGGCCTTCCCCCCGGACATTTCAAATTCCCCCCGGAAATTTTGGAATACTACATGGACTAGCAGAATTCCCCCCCCCGGCTTTGTCAGTTTCTCCAGGCTTTTTCAATTCCCCCCGGAGTCCACGAGTCTAGATTAAACACTGCTCTAGCCTATCTTTCGCAACAAAGAAAGGCTGTAGAACAGTGGTTTCCTAACCTTTTTTATGATTACGTGCCCTTGATACAAGTATAAGAGAGCGAGATGCTCCTGCCAGCATACCCTATCACAGGACAAAAGTCCATACTACACTATACTCGTATATTGAGAAACTTTAAGCTGCAACAAACATCTGTCGCACAGATTGTGCACATGCCAGAAAGATAAGTTTTCTTTAATAAGTTTATCCCCAAAAGAGTTCTAATGATTTCAAACAATATACAAAAACGTACAGATCACTTATGAAAAAGTGGTGATGACCATTTTCTTGCTTGTCAGACTTTTCAGGACATGAAAGTGCAGACAATACCTTCGACGCCCCCTCCAATCGCCTTCAGGGTGTTCATAATAATAAATGCTATTGCATGAGATAACATTTTGCTGATCCGCCCGGGCCCCCTACAGATCGCCGGGCCCTTGGTCATTTGCCATCCCTCCCTCCCTGCCCCCTCTCTCGGCGGGCCTGATTAAACTAGTGTGCATTCGAACGAACAAATGCTTGAAAGTCAGTCAGTCCTGCGATAAAAGTCTCCTAATTCGTAATACAAGAGAACGAGGAGGAGGAGGAGGAGGAGGAGGAAGAGGAGGAGGAGGAAGAGGAGTAGGAGGAGAAGGAGGAGGAGGTGGAAAGATTGGATATGACGGCGACTGCAAATGGACATTAGACCGTCGTCAGTAAAAGCGTCCATTGAAGACTAATGCAAATGCGAATGTACAGAGTACAGGAGTACCGTGTACACGGCGCAGTGGCGGGCTGATTCCATAAAACAGGTGTTCTCGACGACGACGACGACGACGACAATTCCATCGCCTGACGTCGAGCAGCAGACGGCAAACCCTCGTACATGCCGTCAATTATTATAGGGCGGTCGTCGGTCGCATATGGCGTCTTACTTATTCGTCCATCACTTCGGCTTCCTTTCTTATTTCTTCTTCTTATTTCTTCTTCTTATTTTTCTTCTTATTTCTTCTTCTTCCTCTTCCTATTCTTCTTCTTCTTCCTCTGCTTCTTCTTCTTCTTCCTCTTCTTCTTCTTCTTCTTTTTCTTTTTTTCTTCTTCTTCTTCTTCTTCTTCTTCTTCTTCTTCTTCTTCTTCTTCTTCTTCTTCTTCTTCTTCTTCTTCTTCAGGAATTGCACAAATGCTTGAACGCTTCGTTGGCATCTTGCGGTCTGAGAACATTGTTCTCCCATATTTAAAAATCGATGAATCATTCGTCGGATTTTCTATCCATCCATTTATCTATCCATCCAGCCATCAATCTCTCCATGCATCCCCCAAATACTCCTCCTTTCTTCCGCCCGTTCACGAAATGGCACCTCACAATCGGTTACCGGGGATGTTAACAAGGACTCGACCCTCATTGCCGCGGGGGACTTTTTTGCTCGTCAATACTTTTTGAGCTGTGAGGGGGGGAATTCGATGTGGCGGCGCCTTTTGATGTGGATTGAAAGGAGTGGTGCCTTTTTAATATGTTCGCCGCTCCCTTCCTCCCCCCCCCACGATGCTAAGACCCGGCTATGCCACTGATGCACGCAACTATTTCACAATCTCCGTTGGCCCTTTCAACATTGGGGTAGCCACGGGCGGGTTCCCTATTCTGGCTGGGACCCCGGTCTAGGGTTTTTTGCGCAAAACCATTGAGTGATAATGGGGCGGGGCAGGTTGCACGATAGAAGAGATGAATGAATTTGCGAAGAACTCCTTGAAACCATAGATGCAAAAAACGTTGCAAAATAATTAAAAAACGCTAAAAACGTAGAAAACGTGGGAAAATACAAAACCTAAAATACGTTTATTACATCTATGCTTGCAACTACCTTCACATCCGTGTTTTGCTCTGTCAAGTGCTTTTTACCAGAAAATATCAATGCGCCACCCTATTCAGGAAACCTAGCTACGCCAATGCACAGGCCCGTCGGAACGAATTTTGGTCAGGGGGGTGCAGATTTTCCCGAAGTAATCTGCACCCCGTTTTTAAGAAACAGAGGTGCAGAGGGGGTGGGTGCAGACCATCGTCTTTCCAGGGGTGCAGATGCACCCCCTGCACCCCCACTTCGGGCGTGCCTGCCAATGCATTTCAATCAAAGAATCAACCCATCCCGTTTGGGTGCAATCACCTTCCTATCTCGTCCTCTTCGAAATAAACCCCTCTTTTTTTCACAGCAGTGTCTGATGAGTTTATTCCGAGATTCTTCCTTATCAACGCTGGCTGCCCCGTTCCTATACTTTCGCGTTCTCCGTTAGCTTTCGTTGAGTGAAGGTGCTATTGCTAGTGAATCAGCCAGGCCTAGGCTACTAATGGCTGCAGCCGCAGCAGTGGTACTTGGAACGGCGATAACGGAAGGTTTGGTGGAAGACTGGAAAGTAGCCAGCCCCCGCATGCATGCAGTTCTTCAATCTGTATTCCATTATCTATAGACTCGGGAGCTTGCTTATGTTACCGTTCGCCATCTTAATGTAAACGGAATTCTAAGTGCTGCATAAAAGAAATCCAATACAAAGCCTCGCTTTCATATCCGCCTGTACTCAGTACTCAGTACCTTTCAATTTGCGAGGGAATCTGCCTCTGCATCTGTTGGCTTAAACGTTTCCAAGATTCTACATACTTTCAACATTGAGCATCTAATCAAACAATCGGGGAAAAGCGCGAGTGAGCCATTCGATAATTATGTTTAGCCTACAGTTTTATTGTCACACGGCAAGTTAATGTTCCATTGCAAAGCTTTAATATATTTGACAATCTTTATAATTTCTAATAAGAGAGAAGCGTGAGACCACTCGAAAATTAGCAGAAGTAGAAAATATAGTCGGTTTCCTGAAATAAATAAATAAATAAATTTAATTTAATACTCGTGATATCGTGGATCATGGGTGGCCGCGAATTACAACTTGACGAAACAAGCATTGGATAGTCTATGATGCATCGAAAACATTCTAATCAGAAACATGTCGAACTACAGTGTAAGATGCTCTCTTTTTCTGTCTGTCTGTCTATCTGTCTGCCTCTCTCTCTCTCTCTCTCTCTCTCTCTCTCTCATTTAATCATTCATCCTAACCATTCTCTCATCCATGCTAACTAGATGAAACTAAAATCTGTCTCTTATCTGTCTGTCTGTCTCTGTTTCTCTGCGCCTCTGTCTCTGTCTTTCTTTGTCTCTGTCTGTCTGTCTGTCTGTCTGTCTGTCTCTCTCTCTCTCTCTCTCACACACACACACATCTATACTAACTAAATGAAGCCAAAGTGTGACGTAGGGGGCCTAAGCTTGATATGTTCTCTTTGCTGCTCTTTTGATTCTAGAAGCCTTGAGTTATAATGTCAGCTATCAGTTTCTCTCTCGGCCATCAACAGAGAGGCTGCGAATTTAACGCTCTGAAAATATTTCCCTTCTGCTGTCTATAGCAAATCATTCGGCTAGTTTGCATGCAAGATGTCAGAGAGAGAGAGAGAGAGAGAGAGAGAGAGAGAGAGAGAGAGAGAGAGAGAGAGAGAGAGAGAGACAGACAGACAGACAGACAGACAGACAGACAGACAGAGAGAGAGACAGAGAGAGAGAGAGAGAGAGAGACAGAGAGAGAGACAGAGAGAGACAGAGAGAGACAGAGAGAGACAGAGAGACAGACAGAGAGACAGACAGAGAGACAGACAGAGAGAGACACAGACAGACGGATAAAGAAAGAGACACAGAGAGAAGGAAAAAGAGAAAGTGAGAAACAGACAAAGTCTTAGTTCGGCGGATTACGGTGACTCATTGCACGGAAAGCCTCGAGCCAGGAAGAGCGCCTTTAATCCGATTACAAGTTTCCAGTAAGCGATGGAAGCGATGCACGACCATCTGCCAAGGTGATGGGGGCAGGTTGAAAGAGCAATGAGGAAGTGGTCGGGGGGCAGGAGGAGGGAAGGGGAGGGATCTCGGAAATACAGGCGTTCGCGTCCTGCATGAAGTGGTTGATGGGCCTGCTGTGCGAGTGAGTGAGTGAGTGAGTGAGTGAGAGACACCGTATCTTCTGCCACAGCGTGCAGAAAGTCCTGGCGTTGTACCTGATGTATTCCTCACACGTCCTACCTGGACAGGGAATTCGGAGATCAAAGACAAAGGATGACGACGCCGATGGCAGGACACCGATGGAAAGGATCCGTTTTGAAGGAGGATGGGAGGAGAAGGAGGAAGAGAAAAAAATAACCAAAGAGTGAATTAGGTACATAGGTGCCAACAGGGGCGTAGCCAGGAATTTGATTTGGGGGTATAATGCGATTGGGGAGGTATAAATCCTAAAAACTTTGAAAATCTAAAAAAACACATTAAAACCTAGCCTGATTTTGGGGTAATATATGCCGATGACCATCTGCCAAGGTGAAACTGGGGGTCAGGTCGGATGATGAAAAACGCAATGGGAATAATGTGGTAATACTCAAGGTCATTACAAAAAGAGTACAAGGAAAACAGATGTAAGGGATTCCTTGGAGGATCATTTGGGTTTCGGAAGGAGAAAGGAACACGGGATGCAATCGGATGCTTAAGAATGCTAAGTGAGAGAAGACTTCAAAATGGAAAAAATATCTATATATGCTTCGTGGATTACGAAAAAGCGTTTGACAGAGTAGACTGGAGGATTTTGATGAGAGCACTGAAAAGGGTGGGAGTGGATTGGAGAGACAGAAGACTGATAGCAAACCTATACCTTGGACAGTCAGTGAAGGTGAGAATAGAGGGAGAACTGAGTGAATCGTGTATGATTGGCAGAGGAGTAAGGCAGGGATGTCCACTGTCACCGCTGCTGTTTAACATATACATCGAAGAATTAGTACAAGAGGCGATGGAAAATACAGATAAGGAGTTAAAGTTGGAGGAGTACTACTAAAGGCGCTGCGCTTCGCAGACGATCAGATGCTAGCAAGCAATCAAAAGGGCTTCAGGAAGTAATGGATAAACTGATACAAGTGTCAGAAAATTATGGAATGAGAATCAATACAAAAAAGACTAAAGTTATGGTAATAAGAAAAAAGAAGGAATGAGAGTGGAAATAAAGGTTTAGGACAGATCATAGAGCAAGTGAAGGAATTTAGCTATCTAGGAAGTCTGATAACAACCGATGCCAGATGCAATAAAGAGATAAGAAGACGTATAGCAATAGCAAAAGAAGCTTTTACAAGAGAAAGGAGCTGATGCAAAGTAAAACTAAAACTAAACCTAAAAAATTTGAGACTGGTAAAAACATTGATATGGAGGAATTGTATAAATCTGAGAAAGGAAGATATAAAACGATTAGAGGCTTTTGAAAATTTGGAGGAAAATGCTAAAAAAATACACAGAGCATAAGACAAACGAGGAAGTCATGAAGGAGATAGAAGAAGAAAGAAGCCTAGATTTCCGGAAAAGGCAGAGAAATTGGATGGGACATGTCCTCCGGCATGACTCTTTACTAAGAACAATAATCGAAGGAAAAATAGAGGGAAAGAGAGTGAGAGGTAGACCGAGAAAGATGATGTTGGAGTGGATGATGAATAAAGGATATCAGGAACTCAAAGAAGGGTCGATCGGAGTAACTGGATACCTGATGAAAAACTGATGATGATATGGGAATAAAAAGGGAACTAGAGACAAAAGGAAAAATCGAGAACAGCACGTTATTGAGCAATAAAGTGAACCGTCCAGATGAAATTCTGTTTCTGCAGGCAGACGTTTCATCGGCGCTACTAATTAAAAATTCGACTGAGTCAGAAATCGTAAGAAAAATCAGACAGATGGAAGATATGACTTCTCTCGGAAATCCTCCAAAATCAATTAATTTTTAGAGGTGCCTGGATTAGAAATTCTTAGCAATATGCTAAATAGAAAATATAACTAAATCCGGAAAGAAATTTAATTTGAAATTAATAAATTGCAAGTCCTGCTGAGCATTTAGTCTTAGGCCTATATGTATAAGATTATATATATATATATATATAATTTATATATATATATATATGCCCTCAGTACTGCCTGTATGGTTGCATATTATATGTATATATATATATATGTATATATATATATATATGTATATATGCATATATATATGTATATTGTATATATATATATATATATATATATATATATATATATATATATAAGTCATTAGTAAGGCCTCATCTGGAATACTGTGTTCAGGCTTGGAATCCATTCTTGAAAAAAGATATAGAACTTTTTAGAAAAAGTGCAAAGACGAGCAACGAAGATGGTCAATGGGTGCCATAATTTAAGCTACGAAAAAGACTTCAATATTGTGGACTGACAACATTAGAAAGGAGAAGAGAAAGAGGGATTTGATAGAAACATACAAAATAATGACTGGGAAAGTATAGATGTGCCATATGATCGATTCTTTACATTGGCACACTATAGCAGCACAAGAGGCCACAAGTGCAAAATGTTTAAACAGAGGGTTGGTCCAAGAAAGAAAAACTTTTTTAGTGCAAGGGTTGTGGACAAATGGAACAGTTTGGACGAGGTGGGAGTGACAGTTGAAACAGTGAACGGATTCAAAGGCTATCTAGATAAACTAGGTTATTGAATGCAGATGGTTACATCAGTGGTTTTCACACAGGCTTACTTAGCCTCCTAAACCACTTAAAATCACATTATTATTATATACATACAGAGTGGCGCAAAAACCGGACTAGCCACATTTAGGTTTGTATTTAACATAGTCTGGATTTTTGCGCCAACCTGTATATAGTATGTACCGGTACATAGGTACGTAGCCGGTACATATGCACACAGTCCAGGAAATTTAGCGAAATATCAATAAAAATGGTAATAGATAGCTTTCGATAAATTAGCACTAACTATAAAAAGATTAGAGATCATCTCTGAAAATACAACGGACGTTGCGAAAAGTTAGCAGGATTTTCAAATATTCTCGGAATATTCTTCAATAATTCCGTAAAAAGTTCAGTCACAGGACACAAGTTCCAGTAAGGTTAATGCTTTTAAAGAATTTTTCGAATTTTAAATTCTACAGTTGAACACTGATACAATGATATCATTACTTATACAATGATATCATTACTGATATAATGATATCATTGCTGATACAATGATATCATTATCGATACAATGATATCATTATCGATACAATGATATCATTACTGATACAATGATATCATTACTGATACAATGATATCATTATCGATACAATTATATCATCATCGATACAATGATATCATTACTGATACAATGATATCATTACTGATACAATGATATCATTATCGATACAATGATATCATCATCGATACAATGATATCATTACTGATACAATGATATCATTACTGATACAATGATATCATTACTGATACAATGATATCATTATTAATACAATGATATCATTACTGATACAATGATATCATTACTGATACAATGATATCATTATCGATAAAATTATATCATCATCGATACAATGATATCATTACTGATACAATGATATCATTACTGATACGAATGATATCATTACTGATACAATGATATCATTATTAATACAATGATATCATTACTGATACAATGATATCATTTGGACAATAATCCTGCACTCCGAGTCTAACCGATCGAAACGCTTAATGCATGTCAGTCGAACAAGAGTCAACAGATGAAAGTTATTACAAAATACGAGTATGCACTGAACACTGAATGAGTTATCAGCGGAGGAATATAGTTATTTCATTCCTAAAAACAATTAAAGTTTTGAATGAAGGAGGGTGCCTGATTACCCGTATATACCACACGGTCGAAAGTAAAACTTTCGATCCCCATCGTGAAGGTCAGCTTCAACCAGTTCTACCCCTCCCTCCTAGCCCTCCCCAGTATTTAATCTAGACTCCTGGACTCCGGGGAGAACTGACAAGGCCGGGGGAAGTCAGCTATTGGGGCCCAACAGCGCTCCCCGGGGGAATTTGATATTTCCGAGGAGAAAAGGGCAATTACCCCGGAAACGGCCTAGATTAAACCCTGACCCTCCTCGCCCCGCAAGTCGAACAATATGTATATAAGAGTTGGGCAATTTCAAGAACTACTTTAGAAATCAAAATTACTATAGAAACTACGTGTCAAAAATCAACATTATACTCAGAAATCCTCGTTTGCGTTGTAAGGCAATGTTTGTTTTGCATCAAAACATATTCGGCGTTGTCTTAAACGGTCTTGTCGGCGTTCTGCTCCGCTCTTTGAATGTCCGCTTACCTGTCCGTTCGTGTTTTCGCTGTCTGTTCACCTGAATGCCTCCGGTTCTGTTGATGGAACTTAACTAATACTGACGTCCGTGTGTTGCTGTTGTTGCTGCTGCTGCTGCTGCTGCTGTTGGTTCAGGTAGCGAAGTCATTTCTATGTGCACGACTTTTCTCGCTTTCGTGTTGTTGCGCTGCGCAATTTCTGTGGCTACACTGCCTCCCCTCCTCCTCCTCCTCCTCCTTCTTCTTCTCCTCATCCTTCTTCTTCTCTTTCTCCTTCATCCTATTCTCCTCCTTCTCCTTCTCCTCCTTCGTCTTGGGAATCATGCGAACAGAGAAAGAAGAAGCGAATTAACAAGACCACACCCCCACCCCTCCCCATCCGCTTCCTTCCCTCTCTTCCTCCCTCCCTCTGTTCAACGGAACGAATGCTCGAGGAGAAAAGGTGGGCAACCTGGTCGCCAGGTGGCAGCGATTGGCAATATTATCTACCAACACCTCCTTCTTCAGGTACCCCGACTACGAACTCGGCTCCCTTCGTTTCTCTCCCCTTTTAGTCTTCTCTCTAACTTGGACCCTCTCCTACTGCCCAACTACGCTCCCTCCCCCACTCCTATCTCTGTCTCTGTCTCTGTCTCTGTCTCTGTCTGTCTGTCTGTCTGTCTGTCTGTCTGTCTGTCTGTCTGTCTGTCTGTCTGTCTGTCTGTCTGTCTGTCTGTCTGTCTGTCTGTCTGTCTGTCTGTCTGTCTGTCTGTCTGTCTGTCTGTCTGTCTGTCTGTCTGTCTGTCTGTCTGTCTGTCTGTCTGTCTGACGCGGCCACTGTTGTCCATTCGCATTAGCCGACGACAGATGTACAAGTGGTCAGCGTTTCCTTGGCAACGGGCGCGGACAATGAGGTCGACGTCATAACGGCGGCGGCGGCGGCGGCGGCGGCGTCGCAGACACGGACAGAGAGGTCTGCCGACCGGTCGGGCAAGGCGGCCTCGGCGGGGCGGTCTCGGCGGGGCGGCCTCGGCGGGCCAGGCACGGAGCGTCCCTTGCGAATTAATGCCGGGCAACAGGCCCCATCGTTCTTACCACGAGGTCACACCACGACTGAGGTCAGACCGGATGGAGGTCGGGATCGGGGGGGGGGATCAGACAC